>JAHWFP010222878.1:0-11775 GCA_023313725.1 Lithobius niger | reverse complement strand
TATTATTATTATTATTATTATTATTATTATTATTATTATTATTATTAAATCCACAGTTTTCTCCTTCAGATAGGTAAGGTAAGATGCTCATAACTGAGCCGATTCATCGTCACAAGTACCCTGTTACCTGGGCTTCAAATAACGTAAGGCACCGTATAAAAAAATCAAAAAAAAAAAATCATTATTCTTTACTCCGATGTCTACACTTTAATCGTTTTGTTCTTTATTTTAATTTTGCAGATTTTTTAATATTTTATATTTTAATGCAAAAAAAAATATACAAAACAATTTACACACAATTTCTAATATTTTATAGTACAATTAAAAAAAAAATTATTATTAAGTCGAATTCTTGATACGATACGTTTAATAAATACGGATGCAAACCTATTTACGTTGCCTTTTGGATTTATATGTCAGACTGCCTGAGTGGGGAATCGAACCCGGTACCTTTGAAATCAAAGGCCAAGGTCCTACCGCTGAGCCATACTGACACGACGCGCAGTCAAGCGTCCTGCCAGTGGCGATTGGAAAAATGTATGTTTCATGTACATGTGTGGGTATTAAATACTGCCTATGGACGTTTCCTTTTAAAAAGGCCGTGTCAGTATGGCTCAGCGGTTGGACCTTGGCCTTTGATTTCAAAGGTCCCGGGTTCGATTCCCCGCTGAGGCAGTCTGACATGTAAGTCCAAAAGGAAACGCAAATAGGTTTGCAACCGTATTGATTAAACCAATCTCGAGCCCATTGGCTTTCCGTCCCGTATGATACGTTTTATAATAATGATTGCGCAGACTCCATTAATTGTGTAGTACAAATTATACAACTGTTCATCACTCGATACTTCCTCATCATAATACAACAAATTTTTACTGACGTTGTGTACTGACTGAGGTCGACAGAATTAAAAACGACGTTACATTCCGAAACAAGATTTTAACCTTGATTATTTAACATGGTGGGCAACTTTACATAGTTACAAGTTGCAATGAGAACTGATCAACCAGATGACAGTTGTCTCTTTCTAGTTCTAAACGTAAAATTGTTCCAGCAGGCTCAAAAAATATATGTTGTGACTATACCCTGTTGGGAGCCAGTCTTGACCACCAAATTGAGGTTAAGGACTTGGGCGTTTGGCTTTCTAACGACTTGAAAGGTTCAACACATTGCAATTAGATTGGTAAGGTTTCCAGACAAAGGGTGGAGTCAATTCGGCCTGAAATTGTCTCTAAAGACAGAAAAACATTATTTCGTGCCTTTGTGTATTCGTCACAACAATTCTGCAATTATGCAAATCCAGTTTGGTCTTTGCACCTCGTTAAAGACATTGACAATGTGGAATGGATGCAGCGTCAATTTATGAAGTATCTACCTGGTCTAAAAATTAAAAGCTATAGTGAGCGTTTGAACATTTAAAATGCTGATTCTCTCGTGTAGAAATCACGATGTAAAGCTGGATTAAAATATCCTTAAAATAAGTAAAACAAGAAACAAATCCTTGCATCGTGGGACAATGCTACAAAGGATAAGATAACCCAGAGACAAACACCAATTTCTTTATTTAACCCTTTTCGACCCCTGGCATTTCATCCTGTTTAACACCGAGAACATGGCATCGTTTATGAATTTGTGCTAATACATTGGTATTCCTTGTTAAATGATTATAAGAATTTTTTTATGCAGAGTTACATGCTTGTGATGCCTACACTTTAGCGTTTTTCGGCGTTAATTATTTTATTGATGACATTCGGAAAGTTTTATAAATAATATGAAAATTTTGCATGCTGTTGCTGGTGTGAATGGATTCTGCTCATTTGGAGATATAATTTATTTACATTTAATATGATTCATACACGCGTTATTATTTTATAAACCCTTTTTTTAAATTCAACTTTTATTTCCCTATTGACTTTTCTTTTCTGCAGATGTGTACAGACCTAGGTACGAAATCTTCTTCGATGGACCCCACAAAATTTGCAGGTGAGTTTGTTGTGCAAGACGTTTCGAATATAAAAAACAAAACCGTCAAGGTGGTTTTTAGGGGGAAAAAATCTCCCTTATATAGTTTGTCTTCATCGCTGCAGTTCGATATCCCCATTCGAAGGTTTCTCATTAAAAAATTAGGAGATTTGCAATTTAGAGATTAAAGACCTTTTCAGCATTCTCGATTGCACATCTCAATTACTGGCCTTATTTCACATTCTTAAATCCAAAAGGAATGGTGGATACGCCACAAAGTCGATTTTATGCAATTTATCATTATTTTTAATATTCTGCTCGTGTGGCTGAAACATTACCGACTTAAACATTAAATCTGGTAATATTAAACATTACCAGACTTTTTGGAGAAAAGAAATAGTTGGTAAGGAGAGGTGCCAACCCGGGGATTTGAACCGGGAAACCTCCGATCATCGTAGGGGCCGAAAAATTGTCCAGAATAGGCCAGAATATTTCCCATAGCCTCTGAAGGAGCAAGGTAGCCTCTCACGCTACCTTTGCCGGCAGTCTTGGTGGCGACCTTGCCAAGGTCTCCCTTCCAGGGATTTGTCCAGGGCTGAAACCTCCAACAACCAGGCTGAGCTCTCTCTCTGCTCTGCCACGTTAACCACTAAAACCCCTTAAAAACAATTAAAATCTCTTTTAAAGAGGCGAGTCGTCAGAAGCAGAAAATTCAGCAAAACTACAACATTCAGCATCTGCAAGATGGAAAAAAATAACAATAATCATAAATATCGAAAGCAGTGTATTGTGGTAATCGAACCCAGTGGCGTGGTGCCTTCATTTTCCTGGTGGGGCCAGGCCGTAAATGGTGCCCAACTAATAATGTTGCCTCCCCCCCCCCCCCTCCCCGGAATTTTTTCCAGAATTGGCTAGAACAATAACTGCCAATGAAAATTGCTGGTTTTATCCTAAATGAATTTTAGTACAGTAACACAGAACTTTGTGGTTTCTTATTTACTGAAGTAGCACACGAAAAAATGCAACAAAATTGAAAAAAATCACGTTTACATCTAATCATGAACTTAACCAGTCATTGATGACAAAACACATCTCTGTTTACCAGCACAGCCAACACACCGAGTTGTCTACTAGCAGTACATAGTTTGTGTAGTGGCGCAGTAAACATGCTTTTGTGCAGAAGAATGTGTTCAGTTGCTACACAAAATGCGTAATGAAAACATTGTGTTCTGACACTACACATCCCTGTGTGCCAGCACAGCTAACACACCGAGTTGTCTAGTTGCAGTACACAGTTTGTGTAGTGGCTCAGTACACATGCTTGTGTAGAAGAATGTGTTCTATTGTTACACAAACTGCTAGCACACAACTCGTGTGCTGGCTGTGCTGGTACACATAGATGTATAGTGTCAGAACACAGCGTCTTCAGAGCATAGACTTAGCCATTGTATTAAGGTTTTTGGTAACACTACCGTTTAGTAAACGAAAGAGGAAGAAGAGTGAAAATCATACACTAGAAATAATGGAGTTTTTTCCACAGGAGGCGTTGCAGGAGGAGTTGCAGGAGGCGCTACAGGAGGCGGCGGAGCAGGCGTACTTGGACGCTGAGGTAAGAAAAGAGTTATCTAATGATGGACGACAAACAACAATTTGACAACAAGTTTTAAAAAATGAAATTGAGATAAACAAAATATTGTTTGAAATTGACACGAAATTCCTAAATGGTTCATTTTTCACTATTTTATAGCCACTGTTACTCAGAGTAGTTATTTTATTAGTCTTAGTTAATTGGTGCTTAAGTGGTAGGAAGTGTTAAAATCTGCTCTACATTACGTCAGGAGTACATAAAGTATCTTAGGAAAATGGAGTAACGAATATGGAGTAACCAGGACACGCAGTTTAATTTAATCTCGATCGTAGCTAGTATATTGTTTAAACAAATTCGGTCCTTGCTGAGACTTATATAATACAAGCACCATTCTCTTTTGCAGCACAATCTACTTAATACGTATTTTGTTCCCGTCATACAAGCACCATTCTCCTTAGATCTACACACCAACCGATTTGCTGACTCAGCCATCTTGCCACGAAAATCAATTCTTCTAAAATTCAATATAAGAGAAAGAGTTTTTTTGCAGTACAACTTACTGAATGGATATTTGTTCCCGTCATATGCCTGGCGAGCCTTTATACTACTGCTGACACCTCATTCCTACGGGACTCTATAACGTTATTCCTGACGTCGACGCTAACTGACCGACCGAGCGAAGTGAACAAAGTCCAGTACTCAACGAATTTGGATTTTGTGTGTTTGTTTGTCTGTTACGTGCATGCAAGTAAATGATACAAAAAAATGATAAATTTGAGGAAGACTCAGCAGCACAATTGGGAGAATTTCCGTCCTTTAAACAGGGGATCCTGGATTCGAGTCCCAGTCAGGGGATATGTTTTTGTATTTGTTACTGTAGTGTATCTTGTATTTTCATATGGTTAGTCGTTAACACTGGCGGTCTGCAGTATTATAGCCTTTTTAGCCTTTTTTTTTTACTTAGCATTTAACTTGTGATTTGAGTAATTCCTTAAACGAATTGGACAGATCAGCGGCATATCCAACACGCGTACCCAATGACCAGTGGCATACCCAAAGTGCATAGCCAATGATCACTGGCATATTCAACAGATCACTGGCATACCCAACGTGCGTATCTAATGATCAATGGCATATCCAAAGTGCAATCCAACGATCACTGGCATATCCAACAGATCAGTGGCATATCCAACGAGTGTATCCAATGATCAGTCACGTGTCCAACAGATCAGTGGTATATTTTTCAACAGAACAATTTAACGGCACGTTTTGGTCTTTTTGGAATGGATTTGCTGCTTCAGTGTATGCGTGATCATATGTTCACTATCATGCTTGAGTTGTACATTGGCACATAAATACGTTTTTTTTTCCCTTTAGTCTAGTGAATTCCATTAGCCGAATTCGTAGGACATTCTGTGCAGTGATCATCTCCACCATTTCTTAATTATGTATAGATAACTGTTATAAATCAGTATTACGGAGATTGAGGCCATTGTTTGCCATTAGGGCTTAGATGCGTTTGATCGTCATGAAACGCGGACCTGTAGGACAGCTATGTGTGACGTCAGGAGGACTTGGTGCGTAATCTATAACCCTAGCAAAGAAAAACTGCAAGTTTGGCATATTTAGTGTCTGAATTGATCATAAAAACAGCCTTGATGAGTCTGATCCTCCCCTGTGATGTCCCGCTGAGATATTAAGACAATCATGCTTTCGGAACTATGAGCGGTGGTTACAGAAAATTTGACGAGTTTAGAAAGCGCTTGTTGTGTATCCTCAAAAAAAGATTGCCTTTTCATTTAACATTCATCCTCATAAGACGTTTATTTATTTTTATTGTTTTTGCAGGTAGATGAAAGATATTTTTAATTACTTGATTTCTAGAAACATTTTTCTAGAAAACTTCCAGCATAGAATCACCCCCACTCGCAAATGGTTGGATTACATCCTGAACGAATTCCTCAATGTAAATTCATCACATCTAAAAAGAACAATTCATAAAACAACCCGAAGATTGAAGTAAGGAAATGGAGAACAAATGATAATATTTTGCAAATTATGTAAGACAATGATTCACAATGTGTGATGAATAAATAAAGGATATACTCTCCAAAAATATAAGTTTAAATTTGACTCACATACTCTATGTCAAGTAGAGTCATAAGACTTTATTCACCCAATAATGTTCAAGCCATTGCAATAAATCCACATTTTGATATTATACCAAAAAATCACCATTGTGTTCGCCATAGAAAGTAGTGATGTCAGAACCAAAATGGCGTTCACCAAATTTGCGGTCCGAACCAACGTTATTCAAGCTTAACAGATAACCACCAAGGTGTCAGTCAAGACTGAGTCATCAATGCTGTGGCGAGAAACTTGGTGGCATCCAGTTTGTGTCTGACATCACAACTTTCGATGGTTGAAACTTGGTGGGGGCCCCTTTACCTTTGTAGGTTTTTGGTATGATATCACATCTTTTAGTAGTCATTGGGTGACCAAATTATTACCAATTAGAGCTCGTTATGAAAAGAAATGTATTTTTATACATTTTTTAGGACAGCGATTAAAATACAATCACAAACAATAAAGTGGGTTAACAATAGTACCGTCAATATTCACATAGTTTTATCTGTATCTATGTTGCTAACAAGTTTGTGTAATGTGAAGTGCTATTGTTCGTCAGCCGTTGACAATGCTGGTTTAGACAACTTTCGCACGAGACATCAGTGACAGTAAAGTAGTAGTGGCTATCAGTTGAACATATAGGAAACTGGACTTAAATTGCAAGACCCTTCCTAACACAGTCAAATGAAACCTAACTTACCCTTGTCACACACCAAAAATTCTCCTTCTTGCCTTGCTTAGGCCACTACACATTAATTAGGTGGTTCTCATGAGCACACGCATGGGTTTTTCTTAGCGCATGAAACGTTTTTTTTATGACATTGTCTAAAAATAAAAAAGTACCAATCACGCATCAGCACTTTCACCAAACATTATCTGGAGCCGATGACCACATCAGCTCTTTGCTCCCTTCACATGATCGCCTAGAAACGAATCTAAGGATCGTTCACAGGCATGTCACAACTAAAAACTTGGATCGAAAGAACGACTTTTATCAAATGTACAACTTTTGCACGTTGGTCCTGGCATCAAAACATAGATATCATATACTCGACAATAAAATGTTAGCTACCAATTTCGTTTTGTTTGGTAAAAAAAAAAAAGCCATCGCCCGCATCTAAAAAAAACCCAAAAAAAATTAAAAAAAAAAAAAAAAATACCGCCCGCTCGCATTCATTTTTTTAGTATCACACCCGAGAACCACTTAATTAATTTTTAGCGGCCTTATCAAGGAAAAGAAAAGATCTCGGGCCAAGCACATCATCTAGACTGGAGAGAGGTCTATAATCATACTCTGTACAACAATGTATGAGCGGAACTATTGTAGCAAGCGGCATCGTTAGATTATCTTATTCACTTCTTTATTATTTTTCAGCTTACCTGTATCGAAACAACGCCAAAATACAGCGAAAACCAAAAAAAAAAAAAAAAAAAAAGTAATTCTAGCTTCCCAGTTTCCACGTGATAATGCGAGGAAAATGGGCGACAAGTGGCCAGTTGTGAAAGCCCACATTGAAACATTACCCCAAATCGAGTGGTTGCAACTGCCAACTGTGGTGAATAGTTGCGTGAGCGAGCAACTCTCAACCACTTTCCACCCAGACAACCGCATGGTCACGCGTAAATCAAAACAATGGTCGCTAAACGTTGTAGCAACCAACTGCCACCACTAGTTACATCGTGTGGTAGCGGTCTTAGGGTTTCGAGTAAAAGAAGTAGTGGCTGGCTTTCGCCCAAACGCTGATGTGTATATATGTAAATGACTCGGTTTTACAAATTATATTCTCACATCGTGGTCATCGTGGCTGAGTGGTAAGAGAGCTCAGTCTGGTTGCTAGAGGTTTGCGGATCTGGCCGAACTCCTGGAAAGGGGATCTTGGCAAAGTCCCTGCCAGGACTGCCGGCCAGGGTAGCGTGACAGGCTGTCATGTTCCTTCAGCGGCTATGGGAACTATTCTGGCCAATTCTGGACAGACTTTCGGCACCAATGATGATCGGAGGTTTCCCGGTTCAAATCCCCGGGTTGGCTTCTCCCATTACGAGATATTTCTTCTCTCAAAAAAGTCTGGTAATGTTCAAAATTTAGTCGGTTTATCCACACGAGCATTAAATTGCTTCGGCTGACTTAAGGCTCAAAGAAATTAATTAAAAAAAAAAACCAATAGGACATCAATGAACGCCAATGGGCGAAGCGCAGTGGGGCTTCTAGATTTAGTTGTACTTCTGGGATTCTATTATGTGTTTGGTAACCCACGCGGTGTTTAGTTGTTGGATCTATGTTCGACTGCTCTCAACACCGTACAGTAGGTGGTCCATTGAGAAAAAGCCAACTGAGATAGAGGAATGGAGCCGTTTTCCCCATCCGCCTCATTTCAGAATAACGTGTCAGTGTCCAAAAATCGTCCCACTGAGCATATTGAGACCTCCCAGTGGTTGTAGGACAAGAGGGTATGTTGCTTTAATGTAAATATAACATTATTGGTTAGTAAAAAATATGACATTAGAAATCCGGTAGTAAAACCTGTTTTTTTTTTGGGGGGGGGGGGGAGTGTGAGGGGGATGGTATGCTGCAAATTTGCGTGGCTTGGACCTCAGGCATACTAATACGTAAGTTATTGAATATTTTGGGATCAACTTCTGATATAAAACACATGCAAGTGGCGTCATTTAACAATTTTCAAATTACCTGTGTGTTAACAAGGTGATCACCATAACTCATGTCTCTAGTGTTCTGTCTCGTCCACATGAACCTGTTTCCGACAAATCTCTGTATCTCGTTCAACCTTGGATTATGTTCATCGTTCAATTCACACTCAGATATGTGTGTTAGTTTTATGTGTTTGATTTACGGAGCAGATGACACCGATAGGGGTTACTGGTCCTTAACAAATTTAAATTCAAACCTAGACATTATTTATATTAAATATCCTTAATGTAAGTTATGTAAGCAACGCAAAATGTCCACAACTACACGATATTTACCGAAACTTGTCGAGACAATACGAGACATACGGTTGACAAAACGAGAAAAAAATGAGTGTCTCGGCTAGTCCTATTCGAATTCCTACAGTTCTGACGCAAACAGAAAATAAAATAAATTAAACGGTTCGTTTCATACACCCACCTTAATAAAAACACCTCTCGCTACATTCTTGTACTTTTTAGTGGCATATTGCTGAAACTTTTCCTTAACTGTGGTAGTGTACTGTGGGTTGTTGGCAATAGGACAAGAAATATTGGGTTTGAATTATAGGAAATAGTTAGTCCTTGAAAAAAAAACCAATAAATTAACTAAGTTCTACTTAAATTACACGTGTTACGATGTAACAACAAACACAAACACATAAAAAATTCATGGTTACGAGGAAAATTCATTAAAATTTATAACATTCAAAAAAACCATATTCAAACCATACAAAATAACAATGAACAGGATGGGCCTTACTGAAGTTACGTGATATTTTCAATTCAATTCAGTCTTACCCAAACAGACGAATCCTACATGACAGCCTGTTGACATCACATCGTATTCACGAAACCCATTTCTACAGAAACAACTTTTTTTTTAAATTGTAAGGAGGTAAATACTTGCTTGGTTTGTTTGATATACCAGGAAACGGTGAGGAGTAATTTCTCACATTCATTAACATAATTGAGAATACTGTACGCTAAAATGACGTGATCATTCGTTTCTTCTTGTTTGTTTAGTAGTATTTGTTAAGTTTTTTTTGCATATTGCTTTTCCATTGGCTGTTGCTTTTGCTGGCGCCACTGACGTCACATTGCAGCTCGACATTTACGCACATGCGCACAATCTAAACCAGACCGGAGCCAGTGACGTCACACGAAATACTGGCGGGGAAAACGACTTAATGAGCTGGGGAAGGACCAACCTTCCTGCATACTATCGTTCCACTCGCCCTTCGTTTTACCTTGCAGAGTTCGCGTCACGTTTAGTGTCTACGTCGAAACGCGTTGCATTTTAAAATCGGGCCTGCAGAACAGCAAGTATGGCAGTTGCAAGATTCTGGATTACTTGGTTGTTAATGGCCGCGATCCTTTATGGAGGGATGTGTCAGTATGGTGGAGCGGGAGGAAAAGGGGGAGGGGATAAATCACCCAAAAAGGGCGGAGCGTCTCCCCAAGTTCCTGAATCGCCGAAGCAACAAGGCGGAAAAGGGAACGAACAACGGAAAAAAGATGGTGATGATTCTGAAGAAGCCAAAAAAAAAGCAGCAGCAGAACATTCCGGGAAAAAGGACGGGAAAAAGGACAAAAAAAAGAACAGTGGTGAAGATTCCGAAGAAGCCAAGAAAAAAGCAATGGAAAAAATCTTTGGGGAAAAGGACGAAGAAAAGAAGGACGAAGAAAAGAAGGACGATAATGTAAGTTCACTCCAATTTTACAAATTAATTTCGGCAGTTTTATTAATTTCGGGTCACCCTTTCACTTATTGACACATAACCGAAAATTTTCCGTTGCGTGGACGATTTTACCCAAACAATTACGCAATATAAATCCAAACAGGGCCAGTCGGCGAGAATTTTCTCATACTACTAGGGTCGTTACCATTACTTGTTCATATACAGAAGCATGTGAGATTATATCTGGAGAGGGAAGGGCAGTTCCCGAGGTGGGGGGGGGGGGGCTGGACAGCTACAACTGCATTATTGATCCTCCCTCCCGCACTTCGTCCCTCCTTCTCCTCCCTTCCTTAAATTTTTTATTACATCCCGTCTTTCCCTCCTTTCTCCTGCTCCCCCTCCCCTCCACCCTTCCCCCTTTTTCATTTTTGTACTGATAATTTTTTTCCCCGGATCGTTTAATTTTTATCAAACCAAAAACCGCAAGTAGCATACTGACTGGCCAGGGCAATATGAGAGGCTACTACCCTTCTTCAGCAGCTATGGGAACTATTCTGACCAATTCCGGACAATCATTTGGCCCCTACGATGATCAGAGGTTTCCCGGTTCAAATCCACGGGTTTGCCTGTCCCTTTACCAGATATTTCTTCTCTCAAAAAAGGACGGTAATGTTCTAAATTGAGCTGGTTCAGCCATACAAGCATTAAATTGCTTCGGTTCACTCAAGTCTCAAAAAAATTAATTAAAAAAAAACAGTAAAGAACTCCGCCAAGTTACTAAATGCTTTGGACGTTGCAAGTGGTGATATCAAAACGAAAAACTATTTTGCCTAGTTTAATAAAAAGTTAAATAACCGATCAAAACTTGGCGAAAATGCCATTTTCGTTGCCTGTTTTTTGTGTTTTTTTCCGGTTGTTAGCCTTTTACAGTTGAATTTTTGGAAATAATGAATGTAGAAACAAGTAATGTTTAGTGTTTGTTTTATGTTTTCGAATTAGATATCGGAGTAAATTTTCACGATTGGTTTTGCCGGTTTGTTTGATATTATGATTAGACGAGAAAAAGGAGGGAGGGGGGGGGGGGGCTAGAGCTATTGCTTTGAAGGGGAGGCGATTGGTTGTGAAAAGTAGAGGAGCTTACTGAAAGAACGAAGTCTAAAATAAGGGAAACGAAAAGGCAATTCGCCAAGTTTTGTTCGGTTATCTAACTTTATCATTGAACTTGGCAAAATAGCTTTACAGTTTGATATCACCATGCACTTGCAACGACCAAAGCATTTGGTAACTTGGCGGAGTTCTTTTCCATTTGTGGTTTCTGGTTTGATATCACCCTTTTTTGTGAATTTTAAACTTGAGGTTTGCTTGTTTAATTAATTTCTTGGGGCCTTAAGTCAGTTGAAGCTAGAGCGTCATAAAGGAAAACTAGTAGGGCTTTTCTGGAAGAGAATTCTCGTCCTCATGTCGATTGTGGCATGTAAAAGGAATTTTCAATGGGAATTACCTAGCAAAATTGCCCATGGTACGACCTGAAGTGCATCTAACCTCTAAACCTCTGCATGACTATCATCTCTACCATTGTTTTTATGTTCATGTGAATAATCCTATAAGCAAAGAAAAACTGCAGGTCGGCCATCTATAGTAAGTGAATTCCACGGAAAAACCGCATCGGAAGAGCCGATGCGGGTTCCAATGCTTCAGTCTTGACGTCACAATGAAGGAATGAGGGATATGGAAATT
>JAHWFP010222865.1:0-13284 GCA_023313725.1 Lithobius niger | reverse complement strand
TAATAATGAAGGTAAATAGCTCCCTCCCTTCAGCAGAAATGAAAATTGCACGGAAATCAGTCCTTACTTAAATAATAATCGATGAATTTATTAGCTAAGACGTCATTTAGGGTGGCACCAAGTTCTATCTTCTGCTTTAAGTCGTCATTTTTCGTAATCTGTGAGCCAAGTAATCCAGTTACAATAAGAGGATGGCAAGCCATTAGACAATAAGAGATATGAAGAATATGATCATGACCAAATCCCACAAGAGACGCTCTTGTTTGCGCAACAAGCAACATGTTCTGCGAAATTCCATTAGGTCGGCAAAACGTGGATCTACGACGACAAAAACCAATAAAAAAAGTAAATAATAAGCTTTCAGAGAAATGACCCTTCAGCAGGTCCTTTGGGTCGGAAAATGTAGCTGACTCAGTACTATGACCCCCACCTTTCTGTAGGTCGCCCAAGGTCATACTGCCTTCCCATTAATAACGAAAAGTGCGTTTTCCTAGGTAAATAATTGAGTTCTAAACGACTCGGCTGAGTAATACGAATGGTATAATAAAATTGATTAATTTTCTGTATTTTTTGCTTCCATTTTATACGATGTTTCAGCATTCGTAAATGGCTACATTCTGCAAGAAGGGCTGCTTGAGAAAGATTGTGTTTATCGGGAGTTCATTTTTTCTTAAATTCCGTAAATATAGTTTTTCTCAAGGGCTGGTTTAGCGTTAAGCAATACGAAACAGATCCAAAGGGAAGAAATTGTGAAAATTATCGTTTCCCAAATAAAAAAAAAATACAATTGCAGTCGAGTGTGAGCACCTGTTGCATGTTGTGTCGGTATTCGGATACTTTTCTCCCTACCCCCCCCCCCCCCCCCCCCCCCAATGGGGACGAATTCTCCGTTAACCCGAACACTTTACTTCTGGACACTTTTCGCATTGTGATGGTAAATTGGGGACCAGTCAAATTTCTTACCCAGGAATTTGTTTATTTTTAATAGATGTACTTGATTTAAAAGTGTCAAGTGATTTATCCTCGTTTTGCCCGAAAGTCAATGGGGTGGGGGAAAATTACGTATGATGACGGCAGTTTCATTACAGGCTAGGTTAGGTTAGGTTAGGTAAATTTCCTTGCATTAAGTTTCATCATGAAGGGAAAGAGTTTCCTGCAGGTAACCGAGTAGGATTTTTTAAAATTTGATGTAGGATGATGTTAGTCGTTATTATGGGTTAAGTCAGTTGCCTCAGCTATTATGGTGTTCGTCGTCGGTTCCATCTTCCGCATGACATTGCGCGTCAGTTGGGCGATAAGTCTGTCCTCCTGTCCGGTGTTTTTCAATTTTTGCAGGAGGTACAGATGTATGACAAGATTTAAGTTAGGGGTTTGAATAACATCTCTGTAATGTGTGGTGCAGTGGCAACCCGGACCACTGCACTGTGACTGAGGTTGGCGCTAATGACCAAGTTGTCGACGCGCCATTAAGCCTCAACTCCCCCCCCCCCCCCCCTCAGCTCGCACGTGCTGGCCAGGGAAAGAGTTTCACGCGGTATTACTAAGTTTATTTTTTTTTAATTATAAAAATTATATATCAAGTATAGTTTTTTTGGGTAAAAAACTTTCCGGGAAAAAATGTCCAAGCTAAGGAGGAACATGTCCACTCTCGTTTTAAGGTGAGAAGGGAAGTGGATTGCGGGCAATCCGGGGAATAGATATTCGTGAATGGAGATGCCCAACGTTCCAAAATACCTTTTGACTTTGGCCTCTTAGCCATTTCTTTTATTGCTTGATAACGAAGCGGGGATTGCTTAGAAACGTCGCAAATTGTTTATTTTATGTGCAGTGTACTGCTTTATTTTCTTGATCGTTACCTCTGAGTGCTTATACTATTTCACACCATGAGAACGACACACTTGCTATGACGGAGTAACGAATAACAACTCGTAGTTAGAAAGACTGATAAAGTGGCATAAATGAGACCTTAGTTCAGGGTAGAAAAGTAGGTAATGCAACTACTGGTAAAACGTGGGTTAAAATAGTACCTGCTTTTATCAATGCCATCAGAGGGCGAAATGTGCCAGTCTCTTCAAGAAAACAGACCATCATGCTGAACAAGTAAACCTATCGGGCGCCCGGAAATTTTAAATAAAAAAAATGCGACATTGATTGCGTAATTCGACCAGAGTAACGGTGACCATACCTTCGGTAATTGACGAACTACTTATGCATGGGTGGTACATGAAGTTATAGGACTTATTTTGTGTTCCAGCAAACTGAATGCTGGATTAAACAAAAGAAAAATTGATCTCTTAAATTTAAATTAATTTTACCGCCTAATCTGAACTGCAATTTTTTTGACGAGATGATGTAGATTAGCATGATCATTCTGTTTTAGTGACGGTAACTATTGTCTGTGTACATGGCGAACCTTAGGAACGTAAATTTGTGCAGTGGCGCTGTACTGACGCCTTGTCAGTTGGTTCATTGGATACGGCAGCCTCTGGTGGTAAGTGCTCAAAGTAGGTACCTACTAGTTTCACCCAAATATATACCAGAGTAAGAATGGCATTACCTATACCTTGCTTTAGTAGCTCATGACACTCCTGGATTCAAACACTCATTTGGTTATTGTTGGCTAATATTTTTTTCGTGCTGGCTGATCAGTCTAGTTGTAATCTGAACGAAGAGGCATGAGCTAGACGGCTGTTGTCATAAGGAATACTAGCTTCTTAATGAGAATTACACACCAAATCAGAAGAAATTAGAAATTTGGATGAAAACTCCATCCCCAATGCAAAAGAAAAGTTCCACTTCGGAAAAAAAAAAACGAAAATAGGACTGGAATTTTAGGAACTACGCCAAACCGAAAAAAGTCCTTTTGCTGCCCCTGAATAGTGTGGTATGCTTCCGTACGCACCAATGTGTTGGAGTGGGAAGCCATTTAGGTAGCGCAAAAGCCGTTTCACGTCTCATATAATATAGTCGCTAATTCTGGTCCGATATTCGGGTTTTTTTTCAGTGATAAGGCATATTGTCACTACAAGTTTTTAATTTATTCTCATGGTTCGTGACTCATCGTCAACGCCCTTCATCACAATTTTGCTGCATCTTATTTTAGTAATGCTTCAACCACCAATCTGGGTCACGAATTAAGTGCCCCTTTGTACCAGCAATAAAATTCCGGTCTAACAAAAGCAAGTTCGATGCGTCCATGTTGTGATTAATTGCAATATTCTGAATGCGTTAACCCAAACTTTTTTCTACGTTAAAAAAAAGCGAAAATAGGGACCACTTTTCTAGATCCTAAATATAATTCTGAGTTTTAAAAAGCTGTTTCCTATTACATGAAATTGAAAAAAAAAAATAATTTTCTACCTTTACTCGGTATAGTCATGATGCCACATAGGTTTTTTCCAATTTTTTTCCAAATTGTTTCCAAACGTTTTCGAGAATTAGGAAAATTTTTTTTTTACCCGTAATTAGATTTTGGCTCTAGAAAAATGATCCATATTTCAATATTTTTTAGTTTAAAACTAAAATTTTGGATTTAGAAACATTCGCACTGTTTTACGGCTTCCATAAATAATGCTTTGTTTTCCTGCGAGTGATTAAAGTTACTAGATGTTTTCTCAAAAGGTACCCCGTGTAATCTAGAAAGGCTTAAATGTTAAAAGCGACTGAATCCATCATGATTTTTAATTTTAGCGTGCTCAGACCACCGAGAAAGCAGGGGCAACTTATCGTGAAAGGACACAGTAAGTTATTTCAGTGGACATTTTTTTCACGGGGACCTTCTTTTTTTTGCTCTCTCAGTCTTTGTTTTACTCTTTTCTGTCCCTTTTCTTAGCTGTTTTGGCCCATTTTTTTTTTATCTTTTTAGGCTGTTTTAGGATTTAGGCTTTTAGGCACTTTCTCAGGTACTACCGCACCAACAACTGTCGGCACAAAAAGGTCATTTTTTTCCCCAAAAAGGGCATTTTGCGAAAAACAGGGGCAATTACGTGTCCACGATTAATCTGGGTTCGTATCGAGAAGAGAGAAATGCTTCTTTGCTCTTTTTCAATTTTTAAAATATGAATACGTGATGAATTCATTTGTGAAGGCGTTTAAATTACACAATTAAAATTCTCGAGACCAGAGAATGTATATTATTGGAGAAATTTGCCTTTTACTACATAATTTTATTGTAGGATTCTCAATCTGTTATCAATTTCGCATATCATAAATTAGCATATCATTAAATTTGGCATATCATTAAATCAGAAAGTCTGTACAAACTCCATAAAGGTTATTTAAAATGTTAGCTTCATTTCGTCTTGTGTTGTTGAAGCAAATTTGGCCATACACTGTTGATAGATTGATCTGAACATTCGAAAAACAACGTCAAAAAAACCAATAGTTCAACAAAAGCACTGATGATATCGTTAGATGCCCTTCTTCGAGCTACCTCCCCCCCCCCCTACGCTATGCTTTCCCAATTTGCTGATCCACTCTACGAATAAAATATTTATCAAGAAAATCCCTATTCACCTTTTTTGAAAATTCAAGATGGAGAACCAAAAAGAGCGACCATAAAAAAAAAGGTTTACGATAATTACGACCGAACGCATCAACCAATGCGAATGAAATTGTTTGGAATGTATTTGATGTACGACTAAACGAAATACGTACTTGATTTTATACCATTTATTAAAAAAATTAATGAAAATGGCGACCAAACTTTTTTGGCTTATAACTTCTGAAACGTTCATTAAACTAAACAGAAACTGGTTACGTATTCGAGATTAAATTATCTTTAAGAAAGATTTGCTTTACAAGCCAAAAACTGAAATTTGTTAGAATCATTCTTAGAAACGTACGTCAGAATTTTTTTTGGGGGTGGGGTGAGAAGGGAGAGCGAGTTATATTGTTCACAGATGGAGCAAGACACTGAGTGCAACCTGGGAATTAAATGTCTACGGTGCCGTGAATGAATTCTAGTAAAATCGAAGTATTTGAGTACTTTTAGCGTAATTTTCCATCATAATCTGCTAGAACTCGAGTGAAAAGGAAGATAAACATATCGGAGGAAACAAAGCTGTAACAATGCGTAAACAACTATGTCCTCTCCCTGTTGTATCGTACTCGGTAACTTCATCGGACTTGAGTAAAAAGGAATATTAAAAAAAAACATGCGTATGTCGAGGGAAGCAATGCTGCATCAACTACTACGAATGCTATCGATAAAAAAGGGAAAGCGGAACAATCAGTGGCAAACAACAACAAAATAATGTCGTAAATTTTCGTAAATTACGTACATTACGTAAATTGTCGTAAAATGTCGTAAATTTACGCTAACGAGCTACAAGACAATTGCGTATATTTGTGCTAACCAACTAAGCCGGACAAATAAATACTGATGCAAACCTTCTACAGGATTTTAAGAGAGACAAACAAATACGCAGTAGGATTCAGTACAAAAATAAAAAAAATATGGAGGAGCGATCAGAGGGAGGAGGGCAACACAATAGGACTGGCACAAATAGGTAATGGTGAAATGAATCTGAGGATGCGCTCATTGAGTGAGCAAAGCGAACGAAAATCAGCGTTTATTAGCCACCTCGGGGAAAAGAAATGGCTACCAACGAAAATACAAGTTAAGTACATCCGTCATCCCTAATTCTTCCTACACGTAAGAACCTGCATTATTTAAATGACACATTTCACTATTATGGGGCAATTTTGCTTCTTGCTTCGTCCGTCTTCATGACGAACTTTACAACTGGTAGAGCGTATTTCCGGTTTCCGGATAGAAGGAATGAAGGCTTGCGGCAAGGCTTCAACCGTGCGTTGCAATGTTTAGAAGCTTGAAAAGTTAGGCCAGACTGCACCTATATTTTAACAACAACTATAGCGTACTTGCGGTTCGATATATGCTATAATCTCATTTCTTGTTCATACCGAAATGGGACAAACAAGATGGCAATAGGCTGCGGGCTGTTAAAGGCACTGTCCTGGAATGGCAATCTGCTTGTCGCCGTAGTAGCCGAGATGAGGTGGCGTTAGCCCGTTTTTGTATGTGTATTTGTCACACTAACCATACTCACTGCTTCCTTTTGAGGTCGGTTATCCCTCCTGAATGTCATTGGTGTTGACGGTGTTCATCACGTTCTTGACGAGTGTCGCCATCTCCATCTCCATGGTGTTCGTCGTCATTTCCATATTCCACGAGACATTACGTATCAATTGGGCAATAAATCTCTCCTCCTGTCTGGAATTTTTAAATTTTTGCAGGAGGTGCAGATGTATGATAAGATCTAGATTTAGGGTTTGTTTTACATCTCTGTAATGTGTGGCATAGTGGCAATCGTTCCACTGCACTGTGACAGAGGTTGGCGCTAATGACCTAGCTGTCGACGCGCCATTAAGGCTCATCATCCCTTCCCCCCATACATAAATTGACATCATCAGCAAAGTTACTTCCGTTTACATTATAGCAGCGAAGGTGGTCAGACGTAATAAGAAGATGGTGAATATTTATATGAATAAACACATATTTGATGCAGTAATAATTTAACTCCACAGTTTAAACAATTGCTTCGCTTCTTACCTACGTTATTTTTAAACCAGTTAAACGAGCAAAGTCGTTTCAAACAGCGAGACGGAATAATTTATCTCGATAATACATTTAAGCAGCGTTTACCTGAAGCCTAAGTGTTAGCCTTGAACGTTCGTTTGTTCATTTAGATTAATGTTGAATTCAAATGCTGTGACAGAAAATAGTATAGCAGCCAAACACGCAAGAGTTAGGGAGATTAGATTAGAGATAATAGCTCAAGCCAAACGTTTGCATTATTCATGCACAAGCAGATAATCTAGAAATCGATAGACTTCGTAAGATTAAAATGCAATGTTGTTTGAGGCCAGGCTTGCTCCTAATGGGTTTGGCTTTCCTGATCCCCTCAACCGTGGTTTAACCGCTTCACATAATGAACTTAAATTGGATTAATCCCTTTGACCGGTTCACTGTACACAACGCACCAAATTTGTTCTCTACTCAAAGTGTGTGTTTGTCGAGAAGCGTGGAAATAGCAGTCACGCGCAAACAAGTTAATATTTCCCAAAATTATTCCAACAAATCCAACGGGAATCCGGTAAAGAGCGCACTTCTGAGGGTTCAAACATTCGAAGAAAAATCTGAGTACTGAGTACTCCCATCTCTCAGTACACTTTTTTTTTCCATTTAGGATCT
Organism: Lithobius niger; assembly: GCA_023313725.1. Classification (NCBI taxonomy): domain Eukaryota; kingdom Metazoa; phylum Arthropoda; class Chilopoda; order Lithobiomorpha; family Lithobiidae; genus Lithobius; species Lithobius niger. The sequence continues at coordinate 6,068 of JAHWFP010222865.1, read as the reverse complement.
TTTCTGTGAGAAGGCTGTTGCCATGAAGGAAGTCTAACTTGAGTACTCGTACTTCTCAGTACCTTTTCCCATTAACCGTTTAATACACGAGTTAACTAAGTAGTTTTATTAAGTCTCACGTTACTTGTGTTACTCGGATTCGAGCCAGCATTCTCTTGGCCTGGAGACGACGTGGCTGCGTCTTGGACTGTGTTTTTTGACAGAGAAGTGGTACCATGCTAATTAGATGGCTTTTGTGATAGAAGGTTAAGGAATTTTTCCGTGAGAAGACGGTTTTTGCCATGACGCAAATCTTATTTGAGTACTTAGTACTCCTACCGCTTAGTACTAGTTTTTTTTTTCCATTCTGGGTCTTTACCGTGAGAAGGCTGTTTGTCAAATCTAAGTACTCCTACCTCTCAGTACTCTTTTTTTTCCGTTTAGGATATTTTCTGTGAGAAGGCTATTTCGCATGAAGTAAGTATAATTGGAGTACTGAATACTCCTACCTCTTAGTTCTTATTTCATTAAGAAAGCTGTGCTGGCAAAATAGACGGAACAACTTTTGTATTGGTTCACTGTTTTAGTATTTCGATTAGCAGTACTCGGCCTTTGCAACGTTACACAGTTTGAGTGAATAAAGGGAAAAAGAATGCTCCACATGCAGCCAACATAAGTGGATAAACCTAGGAGACATTTTTAACAAAAATGGATTAAAGACAAATAGGATTTCTTTGTAATTTGCTTAAAGTTTTTAGTAAGGGTTTGTAACAGTCATACAACGTTTAGGCTGTGTTGAAAAAAAAAATGATGCCCAGTGCAGTTACCGTTTTCAACCATTAACCTTTAAGCGTGATAGCCATACTGGGCTGGCCCAGCTTGCTAGTGGCAAAACGGTAAACGTTTGTAGCCAGCTCGGCCCGTAAGATAACTAGCAAAAGGCGTACTATTTTAGCAAAGTACGCCAAAATTTAACAATAGAGATGCAGAGTGTGTTCCCTGAACGTATACAGCACGCAGAGATTCAACAGTGTGAATCTGTACTGCTATCTGTACTGCTCTACCTACGGTGCGTTGCATTTTGGCTTTGGGCCAAAGAAGTCGAATAATGATATAGCACAAATGTAACGGTGTATTTCAACACTTTTAAGCCCGTAGAACTAGCTTTTCTGAAGGGATATGTGTAAAGACTAGTCCGGGTTCAGAAGATATCTCCGCACGTGAAGCTCGACCATGCCAGCGAGGGAAAATGAATGCCGATCCTTGCGATGCTGGTAGAGGCTGTGTAGAGTGGCTAGGCTTCATCGTAGTGCAGAAACAGCATCTAAACCCACTATATGTAAAGACTACGCAGAAATGTTAAAGGGAGGTTAGGTTAGGGCTCATTGCAATTAATTTTTTTTTTAAACAAAATTAAAGCACACAATTTGGTAAATATCACAGCTTCACTATCGACTAGGACATCCGCCATTTCTGCGTAAATTTTGAACAACCTAGAAAGGGAACTGGTTGAGGGTTCGCTTTATTTGCTGGAACGTCGCCTTGGTTGACGAGATGTTTTTTTTTTATTATTAATTCGGGGTTAGTTTTAGCTACCATTCCCACATTAAATTGGCTGGATACGTTTGATGGAAATAAGCGTTTGTTGATTTGCCAGATATACCAGTTTGTTTCACTTGTCTTATCTAAATGTCTGCAACGTCGTTCCAACAAGGGTTCCGAGTGTTTGACCCTCTTTTTTTCACTTGGTTATTGCAGATTAAATTTACCCATGATTTCTAAAGTGTTGGTAACGCGTGTTAGTAATTGATGTTTTATTTAAGCTAATTACCATGTTAATACCCGAGTTAGCTTATCCATAATGAGTCAGTGTAAGCAGAGTCAATTTTGGAATAGATTAGTAGAAGTGATAGGTTACCAAGAATACATTAATAAATTAACTACGTTCTGGAGCGTTGTTGATGGAAACATTGTATGCTAAACAATGAACGTTTGTTTATCATCTTGGTCGTAAATACTAGTCAGCATGAGGGCGAATTCCAATCGTGAACTGTTTTATACAAATACGAAATTCTGAATCCTCTGAATTCTGAGGTTAAATTGACTGGGTAATTTTAGAATCTTTCGGCTGAGTGACTATTTCTTAATTCTATGACAAGATCTTAGGTAGAGCATTAGGCTAGAGACCAGTGTTAAATTGAGTTAGACAGGGAATGAATTTTTTTCCCAACCTATTTAACTCAACCTACTTAGACTGCTTTGTTATGTCAATTATGAGGAAAAAAAATCATGTTAAATTGTAAATTTTAGGACTGAGTCCGAATGTGGACAAATTTACTGACTCTTCATCTAAATGATAGTAATAGTTTTGGTTTGAAGTGGTAGCAAGGTTATATGCTTTCGAAAATTTTAAAATGTTGGCCGGTTGTGATTGCTTCTTACATTCTACTGGCGCGTCTCGGTCCAACCATGCTAGAAAGGAAAATGTTAGCCCGTCCAGTTGGCTTGCTCCTTGGGGCGATTGGCCGGAAGTGGAGGGGGAGGGTGAATGGCGTTGGGCTCTCATCCTTTCTTCCGCTGTCACAAGAAGAGATAAGGGGGCCAGTTGACAGACACACACACCAACAAAGAAATGGAACGTGTTTTGTGGGTTTAAACGCGTGTAAGTGTAATCAGGATAGCAGAAAGACGGGTAAGTTCTACTAGAAATCAGCACAATTCGTGTTTAGTCGGCGGACAAACACCAAACTAAAATAAACTCGATGAAAAGAGAACCCTGTGTTTCTTTTGATGTATTACTCTGTTTTCCTTTGGTTAGTGATTTGCACGATTATTGTCATTACCCCTAAACAAGACGTGTTAAGGATTCCAGCCAAACTTTTTAATAAAAATAAATTGTAATATCGAACACTAAATTCTTTATCCAAGTTCAACCATAAATTAAAAAAAATTGGAAATCGCTAAATGTGCAATTTTCAACTATTTTTTTAAACTTAAATAAGTTTGCTCCTCTTTACTCATTAATACGGAGTATAAACAGTAACGGACCCACTACCAATTCCTGTAGTACAACACTTAATACAAACCGATGGCTTCTTCTGAACTGAGTTCTAATCAGATAGAAATTGTATGATTAACCTTGTCTTAAATGTTAACAGTTAAATGTAATTGGAATGTTAGCATTAGATTTGATCATTTCAATCTTGAATAATGTGCTTATAATTTTATCGAGATTTTAATGTAATTTTGACTTGATTGATAAATTTAGGTAAAATTTCGATGTACACAATTTCATGAAAATTGGCTTAGCCGTTGTCAACTAGTTTTATGTGTACTGCCGGACGGAGAAAAGGACACCGATAGGTAACTGACACTTTGCAAAACGCTCATCAAACGTAACGTTTTACCAGAATTTTTAAAAACAGCAAATACAACAAATAAGGTTTTCTGCAAAAAATCTGTTATCAAGTGCGATTTTTTTTGATTTACCAGAGGCAGTACATATGGCGAATCAAGGTCATTATATCTATTGGGGAAATTGTTACAATCCAATCATTCGCATAATTATGTCACCTTCGTGACTTCCTTCACCTGAAATCACTCATCAGCCCAATCTCCGAGTTTTATAGTGAAGTTAGAACAACAAAATGTGATATTGGAAATGTATCTACTAGTACTCCACAAGACTCATTATTTGAAATAAGGAGTGTTAGGAATAAGGTATTTTGAACGGTAGTAAGTCTCTGTCCGAGCGTACGATGAATTACACTTGGTGAATTTTTGTACATTGGTCGGTTACGCGATTCAATCTCGCATGATCTTGGCTCGGAGGCCAAGTCCTTAAACTCGACTGTTCTGTGCTCGCTTTACTTGAGTTCCCAGAGAACCCTCATGAAATTCCCTTTTCGTTGTTCTTTATTTCACTTTTCACTTGTCGCTTGCCAAAGCAAAACATATCTTATCGCCGCTTAAGACAACTAGTCCAGTCCATCCCTAGTAGAAGGAATATGGTCGTAAATCCGAAACACTTATCGCCACGCCTGCCTATCTTCCTCTTGTGCTCGAATTTTCCCGTGTTGATACGAACTAAACGAAAAAAAAACACTTTCGAGTAATTAGTGTTCCAGCCAAACTAATGTGGCGCAATAACTAATGTGCCAAACTAATGTGACGCAATAACTAATGTGCCAAACTAATGTGACGCGAGGAAGGCTTCATCTAAAACTCACTATCTGACGAGTGAGGTTCTCACGAAAAAAAAAATTGCATTTAATAATTTTCGGCTTCAGATACCTTTCACACTTGATCATATTATGTTAATTGAAAAGTATCCATCTCAATGGAGCTTTATGCCTTATGTCATCAACTCAAACTAACACTTTTCATACGCAAACACCCGCAAAATTTGGTGTAAAAACATATACATTCGATTAGTATGCACTTCTAATCACCTTCAAAAGTAAAAAGAGGCTTACATAAAAGGTTTAAAAATCAACTCTTGACATGTGTCTGCTGTCAAAGAGCGGTGGTGAGTCAGATTTAATGGGAGCAGCCATCTTGGATTGTATCAAACTAAAAGGTGATATGGCTTTATCCTTAGCAGACATTTTAGAAGGAAAAGGACGTATAATGAAGGGGAGGGGCAAACCCTCGGAAAAGAACCGGGAATCGTCCGATCATGGCAGAGGGAAGAGATAATGTCCAGAATAGATTTCACAGTCGCTAAAGGAAGCTGATAGTCTCTCACACTGCCCATTTCATCATTGGCTGGTGTGGATGGATCTTACCAGGGTCATATGGCGACACTAGAATAAACTTGACGGGGTGATGGGGGCACAATTTTGACTTGGTTTGGCAACCGCATTGTAAAACAATCTTCGTTTATCACGGATAACTCCCCTCCCCCACTCCTCTCTCCTGCTAGTCTTCTTTTCATCAGCATTCTTAAAGACGCCTGTTCAGTGTTCACTATTTCAATGGCATTGCCCATATTCTAAACACAGCATCCACGTTCCAGATTCTCCGTCATCCAATAGGCTGATGTGGGTCACGTGATCTCGTTTTAGTTCTGAAAACCGCGGTGCCGCTGCGAATTGTGTTGTTCCATTTTTTATTTACCGCTATTTTTTTTATTTTGCTGGAAGATTCTGCAGTTGAAAAGGTGGAAAGGTGCCTTTAAGATTAATAATTCCATACAAAATTGTAAAGATGTTCCTGTTTATGCAAATTTTGTTGAAATGTATCCTCCTTTCCAGCATTAGGTTACAGAAAAGCCTATGTGTTAGGCCTAATTGTACTTAATGCGTAGAAAAATAATAGGAAATAAAAATGTGTTGATCTTGAACGTGCAAGCTCATCTCATTAACTGGGTCAAAATAAAGGTTTTAAAATTTCTAGAGGTTTAATGCGCGTCGACAGCTAGGTCATTAGTACCAACCTCAGTCACAGTGGAGTGGTCCGGGTTGCCACTGAACCACATATTACAGAGATGTTAAACAAACCCCAAATCTAGATCTTTCATACATCTCATCGCGGAATGTTGATGTGCCTCGCGGAAGATGGAAGCTGAGACGAACACCATCAATATGGTAATAATCAACAAGCAAGTGACGGAACGGAAGTGGCCGTCGGCACCAATAACATTCCGGGGGGGATAACCCTCTCAAAGAAAAGGGAAGCGTGAGTAAGGTTGGAGTGACCAATACGCAAACAGGCTAACACCACCTCTTCCAAGCTCCAAGCGACTCTGGCGACAAGCCAAGAGCCATTTTTGGGAGGGCACCCACCCCGGTAGCGTCGCCACTGTCAGGGTCAACTTTCGATTCTCCCAACAAATCAACTTGTTCATTTCTTCCTCCCCCAGTCACGACTGTCGCTTTTTCAGTGTACTGTATATCTTTTATTGAAATAAAATGATTTAAGCTCGTGGGATCCCACAATTTGTTAGTTTAAGTCGTCAGGTGAAAGAATCCCGATACCAGAATAGTAGGAATGTGACGTTTCATAATAATTTTTACACAAATGACTGTTTTCTGTTATTTTCCCCTCTTCACTTGCATGTAATTTTCATCAGGCCTAAATACCGAGGC
>JAHWFP010222857.1:234109-269575 GCA_023313725.1 Lithobius niger | reverse complement strand
TCTTCCTTACAAGAAAATCTCGATGGACGTGCATTCGCCAGCCTCCCCAGCCTAAGCAAAGCTCTCGGCTTCCCTATCCCATTCTAGTCCCTCCCCCCTCCGACCCTCACAGGACGGGGGGGGGGGGGGGGGGGTCCCCCCCCCCCGACCTCAAGAAGGAGTAAGTCGACCAGCTTACTGCAACAGAGCTACACGCTTCCTATACTTGCTTCTACCAGCTCGCCTCTATGCTACGGCTGTCTTCACCGTCTTTACTATCATCCAGCACACGCCCGCGGTCGCTTCGACCAGCGGTCCCTCAAGACCAAATCTACAACGGCACGTGAAACCTTGTCTACTGCAATCCCAGTTACTCACTCTCTCCTCTCGCAATCTTCCTGACGCTTCATGAAAATCTTCTTCTATTGGCTCGGAGTATGCTTCGGTATTACCTTCCTTCTACATACGGCCAACTACAACATCTTCTGCCGCCTCCTCACAATCGTCTGCGACGTAAAACTCTTCCGGTCGCCAGTAATGTTACGACCGTCTGGCTCCCCTTTTCTTCAGAGTTGCATTCAGCTATCATCTGATCGCCGGTTGCCTCTGCGCACCTCGGCTTCCTTTGCCTTCCAAGTTCCGCACTGCGACACCGGTTCCTTGGCCGCCTTGCCAAGTGGGTCTCAATGATACTTCCTCATGTGGTATTCACAATTTTTCACCCAATTTATTTATCTACGTTCATGTTTGTGTCCACACTGCCGTCCCCTACGGCCATCCCCTACGACCGTCCGACACCTTTCTCTCTATGGACAACTGGCCTTCTGCTACCGACTCTCCGATTGCCGTCCTTCTTGCCCCTGGAGGTGCACATTTTTCAAAACTTTCGTACAAGCACCTTGTGCCCTTCTACCTGATCCCGGTCGCCACCATTCATGCTACATGTCATTCAAAGACCGTCCGTGTTCTTCAACCAAACCCTGCGTTGTCTCCTTCTAGGATACGACCGCCGTCCTTCCTACTTTCACGAATCTAAGTCCTACCAAGTCCTTCACAAGGTAATGAGAAAAGTGTCATGATTTCATGCCTAAAATTTTCATTTTACCTTGCCCAGAATACGGTCGCCGTCCATGCTTCCTCCACGTTCCTTGTATACGGTCCCGACCCTACTACGAGCCGTACCATACCTCCACGCTCGCCCTACTCCACCTCGTAACAGTAAAGTCGGTCGCCTGTCACACAAACAACCATTTATTCTCCTGTGAAGACTTCTCCGACTCTATTCCTTGATAGACCATACTTCCCATCCGTTCCCCGTTTACGGTCGCCTGCATGCATGGCACCCGGTTGGGTCTTTAGACTTTGGGGCAGCCGGCTCATAGCACGGGTAACTATCGTCCTTGATGCCCACCACCATGTGACGAGGTCTGCTATGTAAGGAAAATTCAGGTAATGTATGTTTTCGAAGGCAATAAAAACATAGAAATACTAGGGTACGGCCTGGTTGATTTTTGATTTTATAGCCGACAAAAATATAAATTACCTGTTTTTTATAGCGATTATTCCCCTAGAAGCTTGAAAGTTGGCTTCCCAGCTGGGCTTGTACTACTGCGGTTGCGCAGGGATGGGCTGGGTATATATACACGGTGCAGCCGTCCGATGGCATCATTTCTCCTAGGGCGCTCACGACTACGTGACCGCCTTGAGCTCTCCCCACTCCATCCTCTCCTTCGGGTCCGCTGGTCCTCAGGACGCGTCCCATAGGATGCATCCTACTCAAATTCGTTCGAAGAATGGTTCCTGCTGGGATGCCCTCTACTGCCAAGGATCTTCTGGATGTCCCGGTTGAAGCTTCGCTCCCGGCCACCCCTATTCCAACTTTTAGGAGCAGGAAGACGAAGGATCGATCCGTCCTCTCCTCAGACAAGGATACATCCACCTTTTCAAGATCCACCGGTCCTTAGGTCCGGCTGCCCTCTTTATCCTACATATTGCATCCTATCCACCTACAACCAAAGGATGGCCTCGCCTCGGATGCCTTCTCCTGCCAAGGACCAGGGTCTCCCAATTGTAGCTCCGCTCCCGGCTACCTCTGTTCCATCTTCAGGAACGAACAGCAAAGGACCAATGCGTCTTCTTCACACAAGAACTCCGACGTTCCTCAGGGCCAGCTGTCCTCACATCCTCTACCGCCCACGTCCGCAGGCGCTTCCATCCACGGGATGGGCTCTGCTAGGATACACTCTTCTACTACGGACCTTCTGGATCCCCCAGTAGAAGCCTCGCTCCCGACTACCTCTGCTCCATCTTTAGGAGCGGACAGGCAGAGGACCAATCTATCCTCTCCACACAGAACCACCGGTCCTCAGGACCAGCTGGCCTCACCATCCTACGTATCACTGTGCATTGCCTCAGCGCAGCCTTTTTGGATTGGACTGCTTCACCACCTGCTGTCGACTTTTGCCTTCCTTTTCTTCCAGCGTTTAATGCTGTTGTTTAACCAAAGGAATATGATATTCCTCCGCACAGCCACCATCTGCGCATCCTACTGCGCAGCCCTCCTGTCTCATATAAACGCTTCAACGACGCAACTTGCTCGTCCTTCTTCTACCTGCATCCTATTCAGCTGTGCTATACACTGCTCCTCAACAGGTACGTTCCTCTGTTCTTCTCTTTGGGGCATTCAACTGTAACCTGCTCTGGCCTTGGCTGGTTTTGTGTGTTCTTCACACTAGCCTTACGTCCAATATCAAATCCCTCGAATCGTCCTTCCTTTGCCTCAACTAGACCTCGGTCTGGAAACAAAAGGGGGGACGCCTGCTCCCCTTAGGAACACTAGCATCTTGTTACTACTACAGTCAATCCAACCTCTCCCGTCCTAACTGAGGATGCGACGGTTAGAAGCAACAAATTAACACAACAATCGGTTCGGATGGCGACCCTGACAGGCCCAGCAGCCGGATTGGGAGTCGTTCCTCCTACGTCCCATGCCTTTTGTAGGCATCCGACCTGGTCCTTTCTAAGCACTGCGCTGTGTGTTAATTGCAACACGTGCCTGAACCTTTCCACGCTTCAGGTCTGCTTCACCACCTTCTTCGTCTGCTCCCCATCCACCTGGATACCTCCGTTTGACCCCCGGACAGCCGGCCCTATGTTACCAAGCTCTTTGGCTCAAAGTTGCCTCGACGCTCTTCTCTATAGCAATTTTTGCAATAAATTGTTTCTACCGTTCCCACTTTTGCATTCGCTCACAGACGCAACGACTCTTCCATGAGAAGCACACATCCTTTTTTCGGAACACTCGGTCCTCCGTCCCCTTTCATAGGGACCTATCCTTCACCACGGATTCGTCCTAGGACACTTAGGTATAGACAAGGGACATCTACCAGGACTATGTCCTCATCCCCTTCTTCATCAGTTCATGGCTTGTCGCCTCCCCAAACATTACAATCCACTGAATTTTACGATTATACACACGTCATAAAAAAAGGGGGGGGGGGGAGGCAACACTTTGGTCCCGCCTACAGCACTGCACCCGCTGACTGCGCAGTGCCTGCCATGTCTTATCGACAGGCGCCTCTACAGTCACTCATCTTGTGATTCATATCGCTGCGCGCCTAACGGTTTTCGTGTCCTGTTCATCGTTCACCATGTCCGCCTCTTCTTCATCTGAAGATCCTGTTACCCAAAGTTACACCAACCAAAGAAGGGAATGTGTCCTCATCCAAGGCTTGTAATTGCGTAGGTTTTTCCGAAAATTTTACGATGTATCACTTCGATCGTCATCCTCTTCCTCACCTCATCCTCGTCCTCATCCTCATTGCGCGTGACGGACAGGAACGTAACTGCTATATTTGCGTCTCCATCTCGCCAAATTGATGGACTATCATTCGACGAAAGCAACATCAATCGAGACAGCGGATGCTACGCGTAGCTAAGCAGTGAGAAGAATTACGAGCTCTGAAGCAAGCCTAAGTACAACTCCAAATCCAAAAACCAAAATCCTCTTCTTCGGATCCGCTGATCCTCGGGACCAGCAGGCTTCACCATCCCGTAGGACACGTCCTACTCATCCTCGATCTTAGGATGATCCCCACTAGGATGCTCTCGGCTTCCAGGGATCTCCCGGTTGAAGCTTCGCTCCCGGCCACCTTCATTCCGGCTTCAGGGGCAGCTGGGCGAAGGACCGATCCATCCTCTGCTATCTTCCCGGCACTGATGTCCTCCTTTCCGTTAGAAGCAACTAGAGGTACTTTTCGCAAGGGCCGAACCAATGCGGTCCACATCCCCTACATTTCGCAAGCAACCTCCTCCAGGATGACCATCCGCTTTCTACTTGCCTTGTGTCCACAAAGACTCTCCTCTGTGCTGTCAACGATACATACTCCCATGAGCTCGAACTGATAAACTGTCGTTGTCATTCCCTTTGTGTGAACTATACTCTGCTCCGTGCACACAACGCCTGGGTTTCGTCAATTCCTGTATCTCCACCTTGGAGGGCCTACTACTGTGCCCGTTCCCACATTCAACGTCTAAGACTTGCCCCATCTTCTGCCACAATCCATTCACTGCTTCGTCCTCGTCCTGCGGACATACCTTCATCGCCGTCCCTAGCTACGCTTTACCAAGTAGCTCCTTCACCGTTACCGTCTCTACCCTTCTGGCCCTCAATTGTTGTAAGCATCCTGCGGACGCACAAGACACTATCTTGTTGTGACCTTTCTTTCTAGTTAAACGCGGATGCGCAGTTGGCTCCGCTATTGTACTGTGTTTCAAACACAAAAACAAACAAACAAGTTCGACAGATGGCAACCGAAGCATGACAACGGACAGCATGGGGTCCGCCCCTCTTGCATCTCGTCTTCACGTCAATGCATCCTCAACTACATGCAACCTGGTCTTCATCACTTTCAGCAGTAGGTTTGTGCTACCATCCGCACACACTACAAACAACTACACACCCGTTCCCGTACGTCCACCTCATTAATCTCTTCCATCCATTCAAGATCCACTTCAAGATCCATTCCATCACTTCCATCCACTGGTTACCACTTCAAAATCCTTCATCCAAGGCCACAGGCGTAGCAATAGGTTTCCGTGTCCTTCCCTAAACAACATTCCCGTCTGTTTCTTGTTCCTCAACACAACGATCTTCGGCATGGATTCCGCTTCATCCGCCTCCCATGTGGGGACGATACGATCCTCGCCTCCCTGTTAGGCCTTATCCCCACTTTTTGAGCTTTATGAAACCATACCTTCACCCTTTTACAAAGTGTCTAGCATTCAACAACAAGCGTCTCTTCTTCCTCTGGAAAATCATTATTTTCGATCTTCGTCCTACATCAACCAGCTGCCTTCTTCTTGATTCAACTTCGAAACTGTTCCACATTTCCAGTTTACCACGGTCCGTCCTGCGGACGGTGTCCGCTCCTCACATCCGCTACAAGTTCGCCGCGTCACGCGCTCGCCATACACATTCTCACTTTCCACGATCCATCATCCGGACGGTATCCACTCTTCACGTCTTCTGATCATAAAGACACTCATCATCCGCCTGCCCACTCCACACACTTTCCAGACCACGTCCTACGGACGGTGTCCGCTAATCAAGTTTACTGAAGAACATATGATGACACGCGCCATCCGCCTGTCCGCTTCACACTTGGGAGCACCATCATTCCCAACAAAGTAGGCGATTTCGGAATTTTTATCTGATTTCCTATCTTGTACCCCACGGTGTTAAGACCCCTGCTTGCGGTTCCTTCTTCTGGTTCTGTTAACCTTTATTAAATTAACGTTTTTTTGCCCTTCCTGACCTCACTTAGGATGTAACCTTTTCCGAAACAGCGGATCGCTCCTCAGCCCGCAAATTATTTCGGCTCTTAGTGAAATTGGTCTAGGACTCAGGATTGTCTTCGCCAGGGACTAGTTCCCGGGGATGCCGGCTTGTACCCAAGGGGACAACGAACCTAGCCCTCCTTTGGGTTACAAAGTCTGCTATAAAAAACAGGTAATATGTAACGGCGGACGCTACGACGGCTGAGGTGCTTGTAACGCCCCCGACATCTTTGGTTGACACATACTTTCAGTATTAGGTTCTGGATGGTTATTTATGACTTTTACGTATATAAGCACAGCATGGGCTACAGTCCCGGCATGGGGATTGAAGCGTCGGTGTCCTAAACTATAGGGCCTAACCTTAATACAACTGGTTTTCGCTGCCACCAATGGTGGAAATTATTTAACTGTTAACCAGAGTATAAAGCTAAAAATGGGCTGCATATTATTTTACACTCAAAACAATTAATCCACTAGGGAACGAACCTGAAGTTTAAAACTCTTGTTTTTTATTTAAAACATCAGAAAATGAATAAGAAACACTTTTACATTTATAGTTCACTAGTCTGGCTATTGCAAGTTTGGAAAAGCCATTAAACAGAATTCACATTTAGTAATTCATTCAAACAAGAACAACGATTTTTGTCCTTAAAAATACCTCAAATTTTCAACCGCGTCCGCTTAGTTACAATTATCCTGACAGTTTTGTTTCAACAAAATCAAACCGTCCAGTTTTGTTTCAACGAGTCCACGAAGACCAAACCGTCTGTTTGTTTAGATTAAGGTTTAAAATAAACAAGAAAAGGTTTGGCTTTTAGGAAGAGAACCACTCTTACGTTATGGAAGGCAGGGGGCCAGAAATGCCGATGGTAATTGCCAACCATAATTTTCTTCAAGCTAGAGGTTAGTTAAGTTTAAACTATAAATTTAGAATTGGGGGGTCCTAAAGATAAACTTTTAAAGCTAGACTAGTTACATACTAACCACTACCATTTTGCCCGGCATGGCAACCTTCGGACGTGACATCTCCAGTCCCGATCGGCGTGACCCTTCTAGCTTGGTGATCTGTGAGCTGTGCTAAGGAGGGAGGGCTGCTGGGGCTTTTTATGCTGGAGAGGAGGATTCTGGCGACCAAAGCGCGGACTTACGAGGATGCTAGGCACGTCTGATTGGCTGAGGGTCAGGAGGAAAATGGGAGAAGTCGGCTGGCCAAAGGGTTTGGGTGTAGAGCCGTTTGAAGGAACGAGGCCTTTGTTAAAGAGGGTGCGAATTGAGTTTTGAACTCATAACTAAGTGAATAGGCCTATCTTTTTAAACTACGATGTTATGCATCGCAACTATTGAAGGAAGGGGGGGGGGGACGAAATATTGCACAGAATAAACATTGGGCTTTGGAAATAAACAGATCTTTTCAGGATATAGTTTTAACTGATGATGTAATCACTGAAAACACGCTTATTTTGACAAAGTCAAGATATCACACTACGTATCTTCGCAAATTTTCGATGATCTGCGACCCTGGAGATGGAAATTCACAGGCGATCGTATTCTTCAGGCCAGTCAACTTGAACTCAAAACATCGTGCACCAACCGTTCGTCTGCTAAGAAATTTGAAGCGTGAGCATGGCCTCCAGTAGTTGTAGGGTTGGTCTTCCATTTTCGTCTCGGCAACACATTGAGTTCGCCATGCATTAGATAGCTAATTCCAGGGTTTGAGGGTCCCTGGATATTCATCAGCACAGCCTTCTCTCGGTTGTGGTGTTGAATAGCCAGGGATTCAAGGCTTCTTAGATGAATACCCTCAAACCCTGAAATTAGCTATCTAAAGCGTGGCGAACTCATTGTGTTGCTGAGACGAAAATGGGAGACCAACCCTACAACTACCGGGGCCATGCTCACGCTTCAAATTTCCTAGCAGACGAACGGTTGGTGCACGATGTTTTGAGTTCAAGTTGACTGGCCTGAAGAAGACGAGCGCCTGTAAATTTCTATCTCTCCAGGGACGCAGATCGTCGAAAATTTGCAAAGATATGTAGTGTGATATCGTGACTGTAGATTGTTTCAACTAATTTTAAATAATGTGCGAAGTCTGTGACAAGGTAGTCTGTAAATGCTAAATTTACAGGTAATGTATACTTTCGTCTGCAGTAGAAAGAGAGAATTACCGGCCCCCAGCTGGCCAGCTAAATTTTGTTTCTATTGCCTAACCGAAAATGTACATTACGTGTACCCATTCTACCTCCCCTCTTGAGTCACCACCTTGACATATTAAAAGGAAAGAAAGATGAAGATGGCCACTTTCGTCTTACGGTCCTTATAGAGTATGAGTGCACGCATGCCCACTGGGGTTAGCGAGCTGGCTGTAGTTAGACCTTTATCTCTAGGAAAAGCATTTGAGAAACAAGAATGCTAAGTTTACAGGTAATGTATATTAGTGGCTAGGCAATAGAAACAAAATGTAGCCGGGGGGGGGGGGGGATTCTCTTTTTGTGGGCAATAATTTTGTGTAAAAATATTTTAAGGAACATTAATTTTCCACACTTCCTATGGCCAAGTTTGAAAGCGCTGATTATTGTGTTTCTTAGTGTTGAAGAGTGCTTCTTACGCTAAGAAGATAAATAAATACACGTGCAAACCTATTTCCGTTGCCTTTTGGTGTTAAATATCAGTCTACCACAGTGGGAATTAAACCCTCAGCCTTTGAGACCAAGTAACAAAGCCCACCGCTAAGCTAAATTGACATGGCCACCATACTGATATTTTGTTAGGAAAAAGGTGCGAACCTTTTGTGTTCGCCTACAGGCTTGACCAACAATGAGTGGCAGTCCGTGTGGTGTTGTGCTTGTGAAAAAGCACTCTTGTTGCTCTCTTCGTTTCACGATGCCATAGAGATTGCACGTGCTACAGTAGGACAATATCCGTGTACTGTGTTGTGGACAAATAAATCCCTGTGTATTGTATGTACTGGCTGGCCAGCCATCCCCACGACTTATCCAACTACTGAGTGACCGAGGCATACCTCAAGAATGATACGCTCCAACATTTAATGCTGAGCATTACCACTGCGCCTCTATGTCTGTGATACAGGTAAACAATGTTGCTTGTGTCATTTTACGGATCTACCGAACTGTTGTGTACCACGGTAGATTGAACCATTTAAATCCAAAAGGCAATGGAAATAGGTTTGCATCTATATTTATTTATAGTGATTTACTAATAGTGATAATCAAGCTGATTTGGCTTTCCATTTTGTTCGTTCCCAATTTTAAACCCTATTGTGTGTTTCTTTCTGTTCACTTTGTGTGATGCGCAACATCAACCGTCCCTCCAGTGACAATTGGAATGTGTTTAGTTATCTTATATGTATATGGCATGTTAAATGCTACCTATGGGCATTTCCGTTATTAGGCCGTGTCAGTGTGGTTTAGCAGTGGGCTTCCGCCTTTGGTCTCAAAGGTCGAAGGTTCAATGCCCACTCAGGTAGACTGTCTTTTAAGTACAAAAGGCAACGGACATAGTTTGCAACTATATTTATTTTTTATAGCCGACGAAAATATAATTACCTGTTTTAATAGCAGTTCTCCCCTTTTGAGCTTATTTTCCCCTAGAATCTTGAAAGTTGTCTTCCCTGCCGGGCTCGTACGGTACTGCGCATGCGCGGGCCTTGGTCGGCTTATATAAGCTCCAGTGCTGCCTTCTGTTGGAATCATTTCTCCTAGGGCGATTGCCATGTGTGGTCGCTCTTGAGCTTTCGCTGCCTAGCCCTCCGCATACCTCCACCCCGCGAAAGGGCTCCTCCGTCTCGGCTTCCGCGGCTCCTTCTTGGCATTTTTGTCTACCTCCAATGCAGACCTGCTCTCCTCCGCCCTGCTCGGGCTTACCGTCTCCGCCTTCTCTTTCGATGGGAAGCCGCTTGTGTGCTGCTCCCTTCCAGGATCCGTTAACCCAGGAAGACACATTCCGTTCATGTGTCTCCGCCTTCGTTTCTCGACCTACAGTGTCTTGATCTTTGACCAACGTGCTTCGCCGCTCTTCCCACCGCAAAGCCGCTTCCGCTCCACCAAAGTTTATCCATCATGGCAGTCATTCAGTTTGGGCCTGCGGGTCTTCCGCACCCTCTCAACCAACAGACTTTGTTCCTTCACCTGAGAAGGGTCACGTTTCCCTCCGCCGTCCCTATATTTTTTAACTGGTACACAACAGTTCGGTAGATCCGTAAACTGACACAAGCAACATTGTTTACCTCAGCGCTCTGGGCGCCTCCCAGTGACACACTCCTGCCTTCACCGCCGACCTCGACAACCGCCTTCCACGGTTTTTCCTGAACTTACCTCGTACTTCCCTTCTGCTGCCCGGAGGGGAGCCTTCCGAAAATTTGGATACTCCTTCACAGCCTCCGCCCCGAAAGCCTCTTCCGCATTATCCACAACGTCCTTTCCACTTCCGCTTCTACCATCGCCTTTGGTTAAGATTTCCCTCGGTGCAGATTCCCATTCATCTCCAGCCTTCTTCCCTCCGGATTCCTTGCGCCTTCCGCTTCCGACATTCAACAGACCAATTCTACAGCTGGACCTTCCTTCCGGAGATCATCCTCCGCCTCCGGCCTCTGAGGCTTCCGGCTCCTCATCTCGTACGTTTAACCTACTCTGCGATGAAGACCTTCTATAATGTCCAATTCACTATTCTTGAGCCACTATCTCCAGAATTTCTCTCCTTGAAGCCACGCTCTCCTCCGACTCTATGACATCACCCTGTAACCATGAAGGGTATCACACCTCTTTCATCACTGCCGTCATCCGCAGCATCAACCGCCACAAGTCTACCAGCAACTACATCTGCTTGACCTTCTTGCACAAAGGACCTCACTCCTCCTTCCTCACCTCTTCCTTAACTACAGTCTTCCACTGTCAGCATTGTCTTCCCGTTTACGGTCCCTCCACATTACCTATGCTATACATTTTGGGCTGCGATGCCCTTCCTCCACCGTCTGCACTCTACCCTCGATTTCTTCCACGTCTCACCTTTCGGCTGCTCTGAATTTGCTTCGCACTCGGCAGACATCTCCACCTCCCTCCGCCTACCATCCTCCATCGCATACGCCCACCAGGCTATGATCAATGGTCTTCACTTTCCCCTACCTCTGCCTGAAACTTCTAACTTCTAACTTCAAAAAAAAAAAAAAAAAAAAAACAAAGAAACCCCTATACTTTAACACGTTGCCATTCGACAACGCGCCATCCTGCCTGCATACCGTTCCACCCAGCCCGACTCCCTCCGCACAGATGGCTGCTGCCCCTAATACACCGTTTCCTCTCCTTCACGTTCTCGCCAACAGATGGCGCGCCTCATTTCGTCATAACCACCGACATTCAAACTCCCGCCTTCGGTAACCGTCATTCTCACACAACTCCTCCGTCATGGCGGACTTTTCCGCGTCCAGTGACTCCGGCCACGATCAAGTCGATCCTCCGCAAGCTGATCCAACTGTCCTGCCTAACGTTCCTTCTCCAAAGCCTTGTATCTACCCTTGTAGACTTGTATGTATCCTGGGTTTAGTGGTCTCTCTACAAAGAAGAAATTCGACCCACATCCATGCTGCCAACGCCATCGTTTGTGTAACGGTTGGACTAGAAAATGCAAGATATATGTAAGCATTTCGCCTCCCCGTTGGACTATTATACGGAAACACCAACACTTATCGAAACAACGTGCTGACCGGGCACGGCGACAAAAAGAAGCCGCCTCCGCCAACCCGAAGGCCGAAGCAGTATCACCCAAGATTGTCTCCCGTTCCTCCGCACCACAAAACCTTCCCAGTACTCCGCTATTGACAGATCAATACAGTAGGGTACCTCCGGCTTGGTACCGCCGTCTGTTTCACGTCAACCTACACAGCAGGCCCTTAACACTTCCTGCACCATCGCCTCCTTGAAGCGGAAGACGCCACTCCTGCACCACCGCCAGCCTCTCCGAAACAACGGAAGTTATCCGTCAAACATCCTGATTCTGCCATACGACAACCACGCAAGGAACCGAAGATCTCCCATAGACACCCTCCGCATCCTTCTCCTCACCTGCGACGGAGGCAGTTTCAGCTATTCCCAGTACATCTGGCTTCCGCTCTACAAAACCTTGTACACCTTCTTGTACGTCAGTAAAGATCAAAGTAGCACGCCTTTCCTTTGCACTGCCTCGACAGCATGTCACACTGCCTTCCGCTCGTGGAAACGCAGCCGCTCTGCCTCCACCCATTTCCAGACCAGTAACCTTACCAGACGTTCCCGTCCCTCCGCTTCATCCTCTGCATTTGCATTCAGCTGCACAAGACACGACTCCTCCGAGTCCTCTCGTTCCCTTCCCATCGGCAGCCATTCTGCGGGAAGCCCTCTGCAGAGGGTTACATCTCTCAGTACGAGAACTAGAAGACCTCAACTTTAACGTGTACTTCGTCCTCAAGTTTACCTAACATTTTTCTGATGCATACACAAACCTCCGTTCTTCTCTCTCAGAACTACCAGCCGTCCGCCAAGCAGCTGCCCTCTCAGAGACACTTCAAATAGACAACGCCATCTTGCGGGCCTCTAATGAAACACTTTCTAACGAACTGGAAATTGTGTACAGACGGTACCTTTCTACGCGTGTCAACTACGCCCTTCTCCGAGCACGCTATAACTGGCCCTCTCCCATTCCATCTTCACCACCTTGGAGGGCATATTATTGTGCCAGATCAAGAACGCGTCGACCTCATAATGCTCCTTCTTCATTAGGCATCGCTTCACCTTCCGCACAACCTCCCGTTACCTCACAACCTCAGTCTCCGTATACGTTGCATCAAGCAGCTCCATCTCCACTACCATCCCTGTTCGAAAATCCTTCCGCTACGGCGTCAACACAGTTTACTCCTGCCCTTCCGGCGCCAGTTACGGCACACATCGATGCTTCAACACCTCCGCCTGCCTTACACATCACGGCTACACTTCCAGAGGACTCCTCCGCTGTCTCAACACAGACACCTCCTTCCCTTCGACCTGATGTTTCACCTTCCGCCTCCGTACCAGCCCGACCTCCTGCTGACAAGCCTTCTTCCACTCCAGCAGCAACCGCCGTATCCACCTCACAACCCTCCGGCAATTCACCCATATCTATTTGGTGACAAACCCTCAAAACTCCTGCCATGGCCAGAATTTCAAACTATTTGGTCTGGCAGTTCGATAATGCCTCCACTTTCATCCCGGTCTTCCACAGCATAAACTCTAACGCCAAAACCGCGGAGGGGGACCTGCCTTGTTCTCCATGCTGCGCTAAGGCCACGGGAGTTGCTTTGGGCTTTTGGATGCTCCCTTAGCCTTCCCACTTTTTCCAACCATCAAATTTTCGCACGTTTACAACCACTTTAGGTCTAGTGAGACGTCCGGCTATTCTACCATCCTCATTTCATGGTGGCATGACCATTCCTCTCGCTCTCGAATCACTATTAACATTCAAAGGAGAAAATTATCAAAATTCTGTGCCTCCATCTACAAATTTGGGCCTTTCCTCCACTTCTGCAAGCCATCCTTTCTTGAAAATTCCTCCGCCTCCGCTACAGAATGTCAGGATGACACTGGTGCATGGTCAACCACGGACAAATATACCGACTCCTTCATCAGTCGATTCCTCTGCCGTTCTTCTACTTCCACCCTACCTCCGACTTGCCCCCATCCGTTGACAAGTGCTTCCGCCGTATTACACGTTCATCTCAAGGTTCTTCCCTACTGCCTACTGCCTGACCTTTCGTCTCATCAAAGACCGCCGATCCATTTCCCACAAGGTAAGCTGTTTTCAACATTGTTTCCTTGCCTTGTACCCCTTAAGAAACGGACCACTGTATGCAGTAGGGTTGATAACCTAATGAGCAACTGCACTCCCCAATCTCACCCAGGCAGCCAGCAGGCCTACCAAGGGCTTCCCGCACTGCCAACAGGGTGAAAGTGGTTGGGACTACAGGTGTGTGTTAATCGGGAAAGTTACTTCCCTGGGGACGCCGGCTCGTACTGCGGGAGATCTGAGCCTAGCCCTCCACCGTGTGACAAAGTCTGCTATTAAAACAGGTAATGTATATCTTTTCGTCGGTTATAAAAAGACTAAAATTGCAGGGCCCGAACCTGCTTAATATTTATTGCCTAACCGAAATTATACATTACCTTAACTCCCGCCCAGGCCTCCCCTCCATGAGCTAGGTTTTGGAAGGTGGAGAAATGATGCCAACGGTAGGCTGCGCTGGAGCTTATATAAGCTGACCAAGGCCCTCATACCGTACGAGCCCGGCAGGGAAGACAACTTTCAAGATTCTAGGAGAAAATAAGTTCAAAAGGGGAGAACTGCTATTAAAACAGGTAATGTATAATTTCGGTTAGGCAATAAACACTAAAATTAAGCCGGTTCGGACCCTGCAATTTTAGTTTTTATCACTAATCGAGCCAATTTGGCTTTCCGTCCTGTTTATTCTTGGAAGGTGACTACAAAAATTAACCTAATGTTAAAAAGAATCTTTGTAGGGCATGAACTTTGACAGTGTAAAGATGCATTTCTTAAACGACCTTTTTTTGCTGTGTTCGTAGATTTCTGGTCACAAATCAACTACAACCAGACACATTCACAGATACTGTTTTCCGTGAAATGGATAGACTTGATGAACCCAAACCAGGAGCTGTTGCCAGATTACTTCAAGTTAGTGTTTTTTTATGTCAATTGAAAAAAATTCAAGTTTCTTACTATCTGCAAAATACTGACCTGCAGTATGTGCTAAATTCGCCTATTTTTGCTATTTCTGGCTCGAAAAAAAATTAAAATAATTAATTTCCTATTTAAATATTATTAACCTTTTTAGGCCTACGCCATTTTTTCAATTTGCGAGTGAAAAAGCCTATGGCTGCAACATGGCTGCCATGAATAAGTTGCATGCCTCACGAAAATTAATTATAATAAAAAAAACTATGTGGTCTAGGTGTATAAAAATTCGCAGACGTAATAATTATATTGTAAATTATTGACCAGAAATATAATTGGGACCATCGTCCTACGTTTTCATTATTTAAAAAAATCCTGAAGTTCGACTACGTGAACAGCGCTAACGAAAGTTTCAACTTACAGTACTCAGAATGATAACATCCACATGATATTCTTCCGTCACAATGCGTGTTATTACCTCCGAAATCATTATTTTATGTTTTATTACCGTAAAAATAGTTTAAAGTTGCTTTATTTCTTCGAGATTCACGATCGATTACAGCTCACTGCCACATCGTTGCCGGACGCCATAATGACCGCCTGCCCGCAATGCGACGCGCTCCTGCTAGCCCCAATGGCTGCGACCTTGACTTGCTTCGCGTGACGTCACTCGCGAACGGCCGAAGAGTCACGTGCTGCGAACGAGCCAATCAGTGCTCGTGATAGCTCACGAGGCCGAAGCGTTTGAACAATGGCCGTTGAAACAGGACATTTCATTAGAGGAATACAGGCAATGATGTTGGAGTTAATGACGTCATTTTTCGCGGGCCAGAAAAATGGGAATCCCCTATCTCGAACGCGACCAAGATGGCGGCTGCCGTTGCGTCGTTCCGGCGATAGATCGTTTGAACCAAGGGCTATTTTCAGCAAATAAACGCAATTTCACGTCCAATTTGGCGACGATGCCAACAATAACATTGACTTAACGTAATAAAAAAATATTAAATTAAATAAACCGAAAATATACGTTCCAAATTACCTAATTTATAGGGATGTGCAAAACTCGAAATTTCGAGTCGAGTTCGAGTTTGACTTCGTTGTGTAAACTCGACTCGATCTTAAAACTTTAAACTCGAAATTTTCGAGTTTCGAGTTTTACAGAGTATCGCGATGGGAATCTCGTTACTCCTTTTTGCTTCTGTCAGTCAGTCTGAGACTTTCTCACTTCTACAACCTTTAGTTTGGGACAGTGGAGATGTATGTTGAGTTTTAGCTAAAAAGATCGTAATATCTTCAACAAATTGCAACAAAACTTACCACATTTACTTAAGTTTGTAGAAAAAATGCTTAAAAACTGTGGAATATTTCTTGTAGTTGTATAGTGACTGTCGCGTGTGTAGTGTTTTTGATACAGGAAAAACTAAATTTATTTGATTCAGCATTTGCATGGTTCCCACCAAAATACTGAAAGAATTTTCCCTGAGTTTTCCAGGTTTTCAGAGTAGTTGAGGTCAATTTCCAGATTATTTACCGTAATTTTTGGAAGGAAATTTTTTACGCAGATGGGTTAACAGTTTCACTTGTTTCTAGGGTTGACATGTTGCAAGAAATCAGGTCTATTTATTGAACTTTTAGGTTTCAACACAAAATTATTAAGATATAATTTTTATCACAATGTCTTAACATACGGTGTTTAATGCACTTTGGCCTTGGCCCAAAAACCTGGCTTTGCTTTTCTCCCGGAGTTTTCCAGGTTTTTTGTGAAAAAAGATAGAATTCCCCGAGTTATTCTTAGTTTGTAAAACCATACTCAAAACTCGAACTCGACTCGAAACTCGATACTCAACTCCCAACTCGACTCGAACTCGACTCGACTTGAAAAAGTTGTGATCGCACACCCCTACTAATTTAATCGGAGGTACACGTCCGATGTACGCAATAGGAATTTTTTTTTAACAGGGCGTAGAATTCGGCTGAAACGGGCGAACGATACATCATCTTTTTGGCTTTTTCGCAGAGGAATTGCAACGACGACATATCGGCGCTTAAGCTTAAAAGGGTTAAGATTTTTTTTTTTTTATAGATACACATCACTGTTGTTTTACTTTGGTTTCAGGAAATTACTCACACAATAAGGTTATGCAAAACCCAAAAGTTTGTAACAGTCAATTTGCGAATTTTCAGTGGCAATTTTCAGCCACCTTCTTTAGGCCAAACCCAGAGTTCTACTCGCAACAGCTACAACTATCGTCAACGGAAAAACAAATTTTAATTTGGCACACCCACTCATGGATGTGCTTTGAAAGTACTAACTCGAGATGGTTTCTACCTACAAAGTTGCAACTAGCTTTATCTGCATTAGCGGCTTCATGTGCGAATCGACCACGACATTCCCTCATCAGGTGACCGGATTTTTTTCCAAAAGAAACAAGTCCCATCGTTTGGCCTTAGCTTGCGTGGGCGGTCAAATTCTTTATTAGACTCACTAAGACTCACTAGAAGTGGCAGAGTCCCCACTAGTAGAATCTGACTTCTCTCCTGCAGTGCCAGCCGGCTTAGCTGCAGTACTAGTGTTGCGGTTGCGGCAGTTGCCGTTAGCTTTAGAAGCTTGGCTGGTTGGCTGTGCGCTTGTGTGTTGACGGCTTTTTTTCTGGGCTTCCTCCACAGAAATCTGTCTGGACCTAGATGTCCAGTCGTCTGCTAATTTAGCAACTTCGGCAAGTGTACCAAGTTAGGTTTGATCCGGTAACCTTTTCCGGAGGCCGGCAGGACATGTTATCATGAACTGTTCCATGAGTACCAAGTAAACTAATTTATCGTAATTAGAATTAACTGCTGCGAGTGACAACCACCTGTTAAAAAGGGTTTGCAACTCAAAGGCATATTCGTGATATTGAATTTCTGGGTCTTTTTCCAGAGATGTAAATTGCATTTGCACACTTTCTTTGGTTTGGAAGAAACGTTCTAACAATTTGCTTTTTAACGATGTCGTAATCGTGCATTTCATTTGGACCAAGTTGAGAACATACTTTAATTAATATATCTCCTAGGAGAGGTTGAAGGCCAACCACCCACTCGCGTCTAGAAATCTTGTGTCAGCATTGTTCTTTCGAATATTTTCAAAAAAGAATTAATTTCTGATTTAGGGCCCCATTTTCTAATGAGCCTAACTACGTCTGCAATTTTAACCGGTTTGACCACGGGGTCTAGCCGAGTACGAGGGGTTTGAAAATTGAGATCGGCAGCAGCTGCTGCCCTCAGCTTGACAAGCTCTATTTGTTTGTCGGCTAATGTGACTTCACACCCTAAGCGTCTAAGTTCGTTTGCCGTAGCGTTGTCGCTAATCTGGGCCTGCTAGTCTTTTAAGGCCAATTCGTGAAGTCGATTTCATTCCGCTTCTCTCTGTTTGCTTTTGATTCAGCACGAGCCATGTCGGCCTCATCTAACTTGAGTTTTTTGAGTTCGAGCTCTTCAGCTCTTAAAAGTAACACTTTCTTTAAGGGCAGCCTCCTTTTTTGTGAGTGCAATTGCGTTGCGTTTTTCCGTAGCTGCCATCAGCTGTTTGGAAATTTCTTCTAATGTAACTCTGTTATCATTAAGTGCATGGTTCAGAATACTAACGGATTCGTGACGAGTTTCGCTAACCGTCAGGCCTAATTCTGGGCAAGCTTTCTTTAAATCCCTATTTTGGATATTCTCAACTATTTCGTCAAGGTAGGCCATTTTTGAACTAGGTTAAATTCATGTAAATATTATTTTTAAATGAACATAAACGTTAAACTGCAGCCGCAATTTTATCACTACGTTTAAAAAGTGGAAGCATTGTTTTTGCTCTCTAGCTAAACCAAATCCAGTTCAGCAATGTAACGGCGGATGCTACGACGGAGTAGGTGCTTGTAACATCGCCGGTCGCATAGTGTAACTGGATCTTCCTTACTATCACTCTGGGTTGACTTTTGGTACTTTTTAGTTAAAACAGCACAACTGCTACAGTCCCGGTGTAGAGAATGGAGCTACTTTTGTCCTAATCATGTAGGCTAACTAGCGATAATAAGTGGTAACGCTGCCACCAAGGTGGGAATAGGCTAGCTAAGTTAAATTTGAAGAGAATTGTCTTAAATACTAACTTCTAGCGAACAACGAACGAATAAACCGTCGGACGTTTAAAACTCCTGGTTTTTATTTTAAACAAACATGTTAAAATGACCGCACTTTACATTTGGTAAATTTACAACTTGGTTTTTAGGTTAAAAACAGTTCATGAATTTTACATTAAATTCGCACACGTGAACTTGGGTTTAGTTCAAACAAAAACAATTTCAAATTAGAAACAGTAAGTTGTAGGCAACGGGGATTTCGCAAAAGAGCCCTCTAAATTACAAACAGCCTCGGCTGCCATATAATAGTAGACCTGTTTTACAGTTATGTTTCTACGTGTTACAGCAAAGCATTAAACCTCCCAGAGTTGCTGTTGATAAGTCAACTCCTAAAATTATAAAAGCCTTAGCTACTTATAAAGACCGTCTGGAGCGAATAATCGATGGATCCCCCACGAAGATCAAACCGTCCTTGTTTACATTAAACTACGTTTAAAGAAACGATAAAAATAAAGCTGGTTTTTAGTAAGGGACCGTGAACCGTTAAGTTATGGCCGTTAACGTCCGAAAATGCCGTTTGGCTTAACGCACCATAAGTTTAACATCAAAGCTACAAGGTTAAGTTAAAATTAAACTATAAATTTTGACGTGTGAGTAAAAAATTAAAATTTAATTTAAACTAAGTTACATACGAACCAGCTACCTTTGCTCGGCATGGCAACAATCGGACCGCGGCATCTCCACTCTCGACCGGCGTAGCTACCTCTAGCTTTGAGATTCCTGAGCTGTGCTAACGAAACTCTACTGCGTCTGGGTTTTTATGCCTTCAGCTTGGCAGGCAGGTAAAGGGTTAGCGCGGACCTGTAGGAGAGCGACGGAGGGGGTGAGTGGGGAAGAGGTGGACACTTGGAGAAGGAGAGAGTGACCAAAACCGGCCGAGCTGTCACTACCGGAAGTTGGCATGACGGCGCGGACGGGCAGGGTAGCTGAGCGCTCTGAGTGGATGGGGAATTGAATGCAGTGTTTTGTTTGGACGGGAATTGCGGAGGTTGCATTGACAAAGGGAATTGTCGACTTGGAAACGTTAGAGGCCTGGCTTTGGAAGTGCAAGTGAGTTTTAAACTCATAACAACGTGAATTTTTAGGCCTATAAAAAAAACTACGATGTTATGCATCGCAACTATTGAAGGAGGGGGGGGGGGACGAAGTGTATTGCTCAGAATAAATATTCGACTTTGGGAGGTTGGGGGCTTTTTTAGAGGTTTGGTACGGTCGGAGTTTGGATGGAGATGCTATAAAAAATAGACATAAAAATTATACACTGGGTCCGTAAAAATAAACAAACATAAAATTTCGAGCTCCGGTAGGGTTCAAGGCAAGAAGTTAAGTTTACCAAAGTGCATTAAGTGCAAAAATCAAAAGATTAAATATACCAGCTAGTTTCACTATGCTATAACGCAGGTTAGGTTAGTTTTTAAATTGTTTGCAGAGGCAGACAAGTGGTTTGAACGTCGGACATTTTTCATGAATAAACAAAGTCGTCACCTGTTACAAATAAAAAATATTGTGTGTTTTACATCTAAAACATAACTAAGCTGGTGCTGTTTTGGCTTTATGCCTAAGAGAACAATATACAATATTTACATATTTATTTCGAGATCGCATAAAGACAATATTCTTCTGGTGTGGAAGAATTCTGCCCTCAGGTTTTTTCTTCGGTGGTGTTGAGGTGTCCTCACCACGAGCGTCTGATACGAGACCGCGTTTACAGCAACAAGAATACACTTTCACAACGGATCCCTAGCTTATAGTGGCTAAATAAAATACATTAATGCATATAAATCAGCGCTTGGCTTGGCAGCCAAAGTATACCCAAATGTGCACCAACCTGAACACACTGCACAAGCGTTGTGCTGTCAGTAAAATCGTCCTCTCCCACCGTCGATTTAGAAGTTGAATGAATGATGCGGTGATCGTCCTTCGTGTTGAGATTCGAGCACTTGCACTTTAGAACATTCTTTAGAGAAAAGTTCACTTCACTGGGTTGGAATGTCCAAGTGGAACTGGAGCTCCATATGCTTTCGGCTGGCTTCTCCACAAGTTGAAGGGGTTAATCCGGCCTTCTGCAGGCATGCCTATCGGGTTTCACTGAACTGAAGCCGGGGTTCCTGCTTTCCTTCTCATGCGTCTGGCTGGATTGGGGATTGATGGGCCTTGTTGTTAAGTTCACATAGCTCAATTCACTGTCTGGAGAGAGATTGGGGAGTTTTAGCCTGAGTTTGACTAAATGTGTCAATTGTATCCTAATCTATCATTCGCTGCGACTAGGTGGGTTTAATGGCGACCCTGGTTCAAAAAGGCAGTTCATTTTCCTAACCTGAGAACTAGCCATTAATCAACAAAGTCTAGGAGTAGTTATAAATTTGGGATTAGTTTTATTTAAAACACTAGATCACAAGAAAATAGTAAATGTGGTGTACATTTAAAAAATATTTTACACAACTGTAAGTTTAGTTTAAACTCCTTTTTCACGGGTACAAGTTACATTGAACTTAAAAAAAAAATAGGCTTATCAGTAAAGATGCGAGATTTTTACATAAAATCGGCAAAGTTCAACAATAACATTTTCGCTGCCACCAACGGTGGATTTAACTGTTTAACTAGCTAAAATTAAATGATGGGCTACATATTTATTTTACACTAAAAGACAATTAATCAATCTAGCAAACGGACTGAAGCTTAAAACTCCTGGTTTTATTTATGCAACAGAATGATAAAGACACTTTACATTATGGTTTGCTTCTGAAAGCTTTTGAATCAAATTAATTAAAAGCAACAAGTTCGAATTTACAACAAGAAATTCACAATTCAGACAAACAACGCTTGTGTTTGAATAAAGGTTTAAATTTTCACATTAGAAAAAGTAATACTGAGTGCTCCCGGAGACACCCACAATACTAAACAGCCACAACTGATAGTAGTCTATCTGACAGTATGTTTCATACACGATCAACCGTCCACAGTTATGTTTCTAAGTTTTCCAAGTACAAAAGATCAACCTCCCTTAGTTCCAGCAGAACTGTTCTAAGAAATAAAAAGCCCGGCAATTTTATACTTGGGCATCAATGTGTTTCCTTTGACTTCCACAAAGATCAAACCGTCATGTAGTTTAGATTAAAAATCCATTTAAAATAAACTGGAAAAGTTGGTTTTTAGTAAGAGAAACACTCTGACGTTATGGGGTGAGATAACCTAAGATGCCGCTACAGGCGTCACCACCATAATTTTCTCCAAGCTAGAGAGTTTAAGTTTACATTTAAACTAAAATTTAGAATATGGGGGTCCTAAACTAAACTTTCAAAAGCTAAACTACAACATACGAACCACTACCATTTTGCCCGGCATGGCATTCTCCGGACATGGCGTCTCCACTCCCGACTGGCGTGACCCTTCTAGCTTGAGAGATCTGTGAGCTGTGCTCATGATTGACTCGTGGGGCTGGGGTTTTATACACATAACCGGAAGTTCGCGCGAACGGGCAGAGAGCTGCGGGGGTCTGGTTGGCTGAGGGCCTTGAGAACAATGGAAAGTGGGAGGAGAAGTCGGTTGAACAAAGGGACTGGGTGCAGAGCCGTTTGAAGGAGTAGGGATGGAAAAAGATAGGCCTGTTTGAGTTTTACTTAATTGAACTTTGGGAAATTATTGGCAATGGAATGAATATTTACATGTTTGCAACGTGAATAGGTTCTGGTTAAAGCTTAATACTTGGCTTTGGGTAATGAAGAAAGCATTATTATTAAATTTAATAAGCTTTAACTGTAAACTGCAGTGTTATACACCACAACTAGTTTTGGCTGGGGAGGGGGGTGAAATTGAGGATTCGAAGTTTTTGCACAGTTTGACTTTCGGATTGGGTTTGAACAGATCTTTTATAAATATCTTTTGGTTTTTAATAGTAGAACAAGCTATCAGCAGCATTCGGTAGGTCTCAGTCGAATATAGAGGAGAACTAAAACAAACATATATACACTAAAAATGCGTGTCCGGTAGAATGCCGATGTCGTCATGTTGGACATATGGTAGCGTTTCTGGGGGTAAAAGAATATAATAATAGCATAAATGTGGTTAAATAAACTAGCTTAGTTGGATGCTATAACGCATTTTAGTGAATTGGAACGTCAAATTTTTAAGTTGGAAGATGAAATTGATCGTTGTGGAAATTTTTCATATGGATTGCGGCCGACAAACACAATAAAAAATATCAAATTGTTGTCTGTACATGAAATCGAGGTTAAGTACCTTCGCAGAGTAAGCCCCTCCTAAAATGCACTAAGCTAGTGTGTGTGGGCGTTTTGCCCTAAAATGGGAAGGATAAAATAGAAATACATAAGTACAAGTCTTCAATAATGGCGGCCATGATGAAGGAGCGCTGCGGTTAGTTTTGGGCGATTTTCAAATGTAGATTTGACGATCGTCTGGATGGAAAGTTCGGATTTGGGCTTCCCTAAGAGGCTTGTATTAGGACAGGCTATTAAATGTCGAAAAGTTTGACCGATTTGGTCCATTATTGAGAAAACGGCAAGATTGTCACAATCGAGGCATTTGGGCGCTCCAAGAAAAAAAAATTGCAAGTTTTGAAAAACGAGCGTTTTTCGGCGGTCCACGTTTACAGTTGTTGCAGGAAACTGCATTTGCAAGAAATTAGTTCGTTACATGCTATGAAAGCTTGTGGTGAACTGGCCCAAAAAGGCTGGTAAATTTCGTCTTCAAGCTGCCAGCCGCAAGAGTCGGGTTTTGGAATATAGGGGTCTTAAATCAAACACACTGACCCCATATAATAGCTGCTCGCTTTAGATGCTGCAAAAGTGCTTCTCTTGTGGTAGGTAGCGATTCCAGGGGTGTTTGCTTTTTAGTAAACAGGTCCTGTCGTGCCTCCGTTATATCCTGGATACAGCTAGTTTTGTCATACATCAAAGTAACGAATCTTTCAATAGTTGCCATCACCGCTGGAGTTATTTTGTGTTCCCTGTGGACTTTTAAGAAACGCCTCCGTCAAACCTTCACCAATATTCGAAGTATCCCATGTTGTACGTTTACCTTTCCCAGCTAAGTAAGAATTACCATCACACCCAGTGAAGCAGTGGAATATCAGTAAGGCAAATGACTTTATCGGACCAATACCTTTTGCTATTACATATTGTTATGTAACAAAGGAAAATAAGTACCAGTGACTTCATTAAATACAACAGTTAATGACGACAAAATATTCATTACGCATTTCTAAGAAAACGGTTAAAGTTACAACGAAAATGAAAAGGACCTTTCTTGTTGGAAATTTTGTCCTCTTCCATTTTTGTTCTGAAGAAAATTTTGAAAAAGTGAACCGTTGAGGAAATAATTGAGAAAAACTGTTTTTTGGGTGCCATTTTTCCAAGATGGCGGCCGACAAACCATGATTCCAAGTTGGTCCTATATCCAGTTTTTTTTTTGTCATACAAAACTGCATATCTGTGCCAAATTTCAGGGTAGTATCACAAATTGAACGATTTGCTAGATTGCGGAGCTTAGCTACACCACTGCAGGTCCCGGCCCTGGTATTTTAGTCTTTTCATAAACTGCAGTGTTATGCATCACAACTATTGAAGGTGGGGGGGGGGGGGGGAAATTGCCTGGACTATGAGTAGGTTTAACTAAAAGGTTAAATAGTGAAGATTTAATTAATTACTAAAATACTATAACGCATTACTAAGTAGGGGTTGTTTTAAGAAGCCCCCAGATTCCTTTAGAGTTGGAGTTTTCGTAATAAAAAGTCTTAACCAGGCCAAAGCCACAACATG
Organism: Lithobius niger; assembly: GCA_023313725.1. Taxonomy (NCBI): domain Eukaryota; kingdom Metazoa; phylum Arthropoda; class Chilopoda; order Lithobiomorpha; family Lithobiidae; genus Lithobius; species Lithobius niger. Next base: position 245,115 of record JAHWFP010222857.1, on the reverse strand, counting down.
TTAAGATAAAAACTGCAAGCGCTAATTAAAATAAAGATGTGTTCATGTATAATATAGGCAGGGCTTTAGCAATACCTGTTCCCCCTAATTGCAACACTAATCTTGGACTTGATGTCCCATGGAACAATAATTCAAGCAAAGTATTTACAGTAAAATACAAGTGGGTTTTGAAAATGGTTGACGGCATCATTGCGTGCGGTAGCGCTGTTTTGGAACATTTTTCTTAATTACATAAAATAAAAATTAGAGTTGAATTTCTGCATTCTGTTTGCGCAGAAATGAAGCTAGTGTTCTGGCTATTAAGCAAATTTATTGTAGTTGAATTGGTCCATTTTCTGAAGAACGGCAGGAAGAGGAGTGAGCATAGTTTTGCGATATGCCTAAATCGACCCAACGCTGGCGTGGCTTGGCGCTTCGCTCGTTCCGTTGACGCCGTCTCACTTCACTCGAGAGGATTCCTTATTGCAGCACCTCTTTAAATAAGGTTTAGATGTCTACGTAGTTTTCACTATTCATCTATGTCAAACCGTACTTGTAACGCTTGTTGACAATTTTTGAGCAAAGCTGAGTGTTTGCTGATTGTTACTGAGAACAACCAGCTATTAACTGATTTGTTCCTTGTTGGTGTGTTGCCGGCTAACCATTGTTGATGGACGTTCCTGAAAAGTTAGAGGCTTCCACAAAAAAAAATTTGGTCAACAATCGTTGTACGTTTGTACGTCTTCTCCAGAAGTAATCCCCTACTAAGGTGAGAGATGAAAGATTGAGAGAGCATAGCAAAATGCACATTGAAAAGTTTTAGTTTACGTGGAAATCGCTCACTTTGCTCGCTGAATCCACGCATCTCCGTGCTTCGGAAACACGAATGTTTGACGCCCTTTTAAAACCAGTTCTATGGGTCGGTTTTTTTCCATGCATGAAGTCAATTGATACACAACCAATTTTAAAATGTATATGTGGTATGTTGCAAAATGCATCGTCCTTTTAGGTTATTTTTTGCGTGCATCCTTCTCCAGATCATTTCGCTTCACTCGAGGAGGTTTACATTTATAAACTATTACTTCATGAACAAACATCATGAGGGTAAACAAAAAAGTTGACGTTATTTTTTCAGGTTCTTTCGCGTATTTGAGGGTCATAATATCAAGTTAGTGATGAAAATAGGCCTATCCAAAGTGCAATTTAATTATCTTTTGTTTGGTCCTACTATGTTTGTAGGTGCTTTGGTTCAAGAGGAGTAGAGGTACAAACACACATGCACGCACATCATACGAACTTAATGATGCAGATGTACGAACACATCTTTATTTTTTAGCACTTGCAGTTTTCACTTTATCCGAAAATCCTCACCTTTATTTTAGCTTATCGTGAGATACATGCTCATTCAATGCCCACAGTTTAACCGAGTTTCGTGCTACCCACAGTCTGCCCCCAGGCACTATCGTGTGAGCGATCCCAGCGCTATTCGGCTGTTCGTCACTTTTTTCGTGGGCAGGCACGCGTACGGACGTGCCTCTTGATTGCTCAATTAGTTTACTTGTGTCTTTGTGCAAGGCCGTTATTTCGTAGGATGGGTAAACCAGTGCTTTACGGCACTTGCAGACATCGGCTCACCCCTGGAGATCGACATCCTGAATGCAGAAGATGCCGTGGTTGTGATTTTACCGAGAATCCGTGTGAAATCTGTCATTCGCACACGGCCGACGAAATCAAGGGTTTTCGCCGTTCTTGGAGGAAGTCGGACCAGACGGAAGCTCGCAGACGAAAGATAATGGAAGACGGGGGCAAATCTGGTTCCCTCGACAACAGATTATTGCGGGAAGGCCTAGACGAAGACGACTTCTTACCCGCTAGAGTGATGAATCGGAAATTCAGCGGCAGCGGGTCGGCCGCTTCGACACCGTCTATCACGTCGTCGGTCGTCCTCGGATCGGACGCCCAATCGGTTTGCACGTTAAATGCTATTAAAGAAATGCAGACCACGATGAAATCCATGTTCGAAGGAATGACTGAACGCATTGCTGGATCTGAGTCGCGGATTGCTGCCAACATCGAAGAAAAGTTTGAAGCAAGACTCGCGCCATTGGAACGGCTTCTCGTGGAGGACCCCAGTCGCCTTCGGCCATCGGCCCCGGGCGGCGGCGCGATCGCTGCCGCCTGCGCGGCCGGGAACAGGGCGCGTGTGTCGCCGGTGCTTGACGCCGTCACCCCATCGGATTTTCTGTCAGGACTGCCGGATTTTGGGGGAAGTCTGCTACCGCTACCTTTTCCACAACTGGAAGATGACTTTTTTGCACCGCTTAGGAAAGTGGCTTATGCTGCAGCCAGCGAATCCCAGGCAGCAGGCTTCAGGAATACTAGAGGGTTTCCAGCTTCGTCGGGAGACGTTGGCAAACACAAGGCGCATCTCCTCGAACAGATGGGACACCAGTCACCAGGAGACCAGCAGTCGCCAAGAGCACGCCAGTTGCCAGAAGTTCGGCGGTCACCTACGAGGCATCAACCATCGGACGGGTGTCAGTCGCCTGGGGTCCGTCAGTCTCCAGGAGGGCACCAGTCTCCAAGAGGACGTCAGTCTCCAGGGGGGCGTCAGTCTCCAGGAGGGCGTCAGTCTCCAGGAGGGCGTCAGTCTACAGGAGGGCGTCAGTCTCCCAGAGGGCGGCAGTCTCCCAGAGGGCGGCAGTCTCCCAGAGGACTTCAGTCTCCCAGAGGACTTCAGTCTCCCAGAGGACTTCAGTCTCCCAGAGGACTTCAGTCTCCCAGAGGACTTCAGTCTCCCAGAGGACTTCAGTCTCCAAGGAGACGTCGGTCTCCACGAGGTCGCCAGTCACCAAGGGATCATCAGTGGTCAAGGGACCATCAGTCGCCATTGGACCGTGCATCACCGACGGGACATCGGTCACCAAGAGATCGACAGTTGACAAGGGACCAACAGTCGGCGGCTGGCCGGAATTGGAGGGCCGGCCGTCTGTCACGGCTGGACAACATGGCAGGACAACAGCCCCATATCAGTCAAGGAGTGGGGGACCAGCCAACTGGTGGCACCCAATCTTCGAAGCGAAAGAGTGGTTCGCCTTCAGAGAAAACCGGGGACGACTACCGGGACAAGTCAGATCCCAGACAGGGCCGCTGCGGGTCACGAACTCGGTCTCGGAGCCGCTCACCAAAAAGGAGGAGATGCACCTCACCTACGGTTCCTTCGTCCAAGGGTAGATCAGAGGGGAGATCCAGGTCCAGCGACAGGCGGGAGGGGAGAATGTCGGAGGAGACTCGCCCACGACAGTCGTCGAAACGTTCAAGGAGCCAATCGAGTGAGTCGTCTTCTTCTAATCGATTGGGAACCGAAGATGCGGCGTACCTGTCAAAAAAGGAAGCGTTTGACAGCATTGTGAGACGAGTCCATTTCTATCTTCCCTCGTCATTCTGCCGGTCGAGGCCAGATCTCTCGCCCGGTAACCCGGACGAGCCCCCCACTGCATCTTTCGCCAAAATGGAGGACATTCGTCATCCTGTTAGCCTTCTGCCACAATCAGTGATGCTTCACCGCTCTCTCCTTGACGCAGGTGGTCTTCTGAGAGAGGGGGGCCAACCCATAGTCACTGGTAAAGAACTCCCACGGCATGACTCCAGTAAACAGGATTTCTTTTTCGGCACTTCAAACTTTGGCCCGCTGAACCCATCGGCACCAAAACCCAGGAACTACTGCACCTTCAAGGAGGCTGAATATCTTCACGAGTACGCATCCATGGAGTACGACTCCTGCCTCCCGAAGCCGGCGGTGATTCGTGTTCCGCTCAAGCAGTTCGAAGCGGAGGAACGGCTATTACGCATCGGGGTTCGGGCAGCATCTCACGCCGAGCTGGTGGCCTCAGCGGCGTTGGCGGCACTACAGTCCTTTATCAGGACCCCGGTCGACAGCCAGGATCAAGGGATCGTCCGGGACTGCGCAGACCTTCTGAAGCAGGCGATCTCCTTTCAGAAGGAAACCATCGACTGGGGAGTGCGATCAACAGCGAACTCAGTCCTGCGAAGACGGGATGCTTACCTCAGTGGAGCGCCATCGATTCTGAAGGAAACAGCCGGCAAGCTTAGGCTTTTACCATTTCATAAGTCCGACAGGTTGTTCAATGGGGAACTCCTTTCGATCGCCCCGGACCTGAGAGGAAAGGTGAAACCCCCTCCTAAGAAGGATCACCCTCAGAAGTACAAGGGTCGGTTTCCTTACAAGAACTCCAACCAGGAGCCCTTTCGTGACCCCCAACCGACGTCGGGCCCCAGGAAACAGAGGGGCTCCTCCCACCAGGGTAACAGGGGCAGAGGCAGCGGGCATTTTAAGGTTCAGGACCAAACCAAATCGTCGGCCGGACCCCAAAGCAAAGGAAGAGGCTCAAGAAGTCGGGGTGGACAACTATGACATATCGAGGCCCCAGCTTGCTCTCCTTCACCGACGGGTGGGAGGCAGGCTAAGATTCCACTATCCTATGTGGGAATCTGTTACGAGCGATCCATTCGTTCTCTCCGTCATCAGAGAAGGATACAGACCGCCATTTCTTTCAGTACCAAGACTATCGAAGGTGGTTCCAAGTTGGCTCCTAAACGTCGTAGACCCGCTATTGGAAGAAGAGGTGCAAACTCTCCTCGCAAAAGGGGCAATTCAGCCGACACCAGAAGGATCGCCGGGGTTCTACAGCCCAGCTCGGGTGATCGCGAAGAAAGGCGGAGGAAGAAGAGTCATCTTCAATCTCAGGCTCCTCAACAAACACATTGCGCAGGAGCACTTCAAGATGGAGACGCTCTCGTCGATTCGGGAATCGCTGCAGGAAGGGGAGTTTACCACGTCATTGGACCTGGAGGACGCATATCTCCATGTCCCCCTCCACCCTTCGGCATTCAAATTCTTCCGGTTTGCGGTGCACGGCAGGTCATTCCAGTTCACGGTCCTCCCCTTTGGCCTTTGCACTGCCCCACATGTTTTCACATCAATCATCAAGCTGGTTTTGGGATTTCTCCACCAGCGGGAAGTGAAATCTCACGGATATTTAGACGACTGGCTGCTCCGCAACAAATGCAGCAGGACCCTACAGGAGCACACGGACACTGTCAGCCAGTTGTTCAGCGATCTGGGTCTCGGAGTCAACGAGAAGAAGTCCAGAAGGGCCCCGGCGACGGAATTCCAGTTCTTAGGGGCGGCGTTCCGGATGATGGACTTCACGGTCAGACCATCGGAGGACAGGATTGGGGACCTCCAGACTTCAATCCAGGATATCCTTCAGGCGGACTCAACTACGGCAAGATCCCTCAGCCGCCTGATTGGCAAGATCGACTCAATGGCGGATCTAGTCCCAATGGGTGCGTGGAGAGCCAGGAGCCTCCACTGGTTCAGAAAGGACAACTGGATAGAGAGGACGTCCTGGGAAGACGAGATCGACCTCCTGAACCTACCACGGCAGGATCTGGTCTGGTGGACTGTACCAGGCAACCTGAGGACAGGTGTCCCGGTACACGCGCCGGCTCCTCATCACACCCTCTTCACGGATGCGTCCCTCCTGGGTTGGGGAGCCCACATGGGGGATCTGCAGCTGGCTGGAAGATGGTCGCCTCGGGAAGCAGAACTTCACATCAACAACTTGGAATTGAGGGCCGTCCGCAAGGCCTTGGACGAGTGGGAGAGCATTCTTCAGGGAACCCATGTCGGGGTGATGACGGACAACACCACGGCAGTGGCCTATATGCGGAGGGGAGGGGGAACGCACTCGCGATCCCTCCACGAAGAAGTGTCGGCGATTTTTGTGCTCTGTCAAGAATTCGACATCACTCTTCGCCCAAGACACATCCCGGGGAAGCTGAATGTCTTGGCAGACCAGTTGTCCAGACGACTTCCGACGGCCCCAGCGGAATGGAGACTGAACCAGAGTGTCTGCCAGGCAATCTTCCAGCGGTGGGGGAAACCGGTGGTGGACCTGTTTGCCACGTTCCAGAACACGCAATTGGACCAATTCGTCTCCCCGTTTCCGGATCAACGAGCGTGGGCATCGGATGCACTGTGCATGTCATGGGACAGGATATCGGCATACATGTTTCCCCCCGTTCGCTCTGCTGCAAAAAGTACTGAACAAAGTTCGCCATTCAGGGGGACAGTTCATACTCATTGCACCGCTCTGGCCAGCAGCAGCGTGGTATGTGGACCTCCTACAGCTGTCAAAGGAAGACCCCATCGAGCTGCCACTAAGAGACGACATCGTATCACAGCACGACGGAAGAACCCTTCACCCCAACCCCGGGATGCTTCGTCTTCACGCCTGGAGACTGTGAAGGGGAAACTGGAGGATACTGGTTTTTCCTCCGGCGTCATTGAGAAACTAGTGCTCTGTCACCGCCAATCCACAATCAAGGTGTATGAGGCTAAGTGGAAACGGTGGTTTGAATGGTGTAAGGAAAGGGACTTGGACCCCTGTGACCCGGTGGTCACTGACATCACGGAATTCTTTGTCGGCCTATTCGACAAGGGACTTTCGGTTGCAGCCATTAAGGGTTATCGTTCAGCGATTAACTCGGTGCTGGCATTTTATGGCAGACAGGAAATCACGTCACACCACGTCCTCACTCGTCTCATGCAATCCCTGGGAGCCCTTCGACCTCGTATCAGGAAACTGTTCCCGGAATGGAATCTCCCTCTGGTGTTGGCACACCTTTCAGGTCCCCCGTATGAGCCGCTTCGGAATGCGTCTCTTCTTCACCTGACCCAGAAGACCATTTTCTTAGTGGCTATGGCCACAGCTGCGAGGCAGAGCGAACTATGCGCATTCGCCAGGAACAAGCGGTACCTGCGGTTCGCCAAGGACTGGACCACGGTCACGCTTCTGTACAATCCTAAATTCAGGGCGAAAACCCAGAAACCGGATGAACTTATGAGGCCAGTGGTCATCAAAGCGCTGGGACCGGTTGTGGGGAACGAAGACCTGGAAAGAACTCAATGTCCTATCCGGGCTCTGAAGATTTACCTCCATGCCTCTTCCGTCCCAGAAAAGGATGGCGACGCCGAGGCCATTCCCCTGTTCTTACCGATTGACCCAGCGTCGCAGCGGGCATCTAGTGCAGCCAGACTCTCCCCGGCGAAAATCGCGCAATGGATTTGCGCCACAATTAGAAGGGCCTACGCGTCCTCTGAAGACTGCGTAGACATCCCGGACCACATTAGAGCACACGAACTTCGAGCTTTAGCGGCTTCGTGGGCTTTCGCTGCAGGCATCCCGATCCATGAGATAACGGCCGCCTGCACATGGAAACACAAGTCAGTGTTTATCAGCCATTATTACAGAGAACTCGGGGACACCTCAGGCCTGAGGAACCAGGGACCCCATGTCCTGGCCGGATCAACGGTTCCAGGGGGCACGCCACCTGGCAAGTAGTGAGGATAAGGTCAGTACTCTGTTTGGAATTTTGGGAGGGTTGAACCTTGGCGTCGTTCTGGACGGTTTCGTGCTACCGCGGTAGGGTACGGCTCGACCCACCTCCTTTTGGACGAAGTCAGCTAAAATAAAGGTGAGGATTTTCGGATAAAGTGAAAACGACAATTTTAAACATAAAATTAGTTTTTACTATCCTAAAATACTCACCTTTAGGCCTACCCGCCCGCCGGCCCCGCTCGAGCCGCCCCAGGCACTTGGGCGACGAAAAAAGTGACGAACAGCCGAATAGCGCTGGGATCGCTCACACGATAGTGCCTGGGGGCAGACTGTGGGTAGCACGAAACTCGGTTAAACTGTGGGCATTGAATGAGCATGTATCTCACGATAAGCTAAAATAAAGGTGAGTATTTTAGGATAGTAAAAACTAATTTTATGTTTAAAATTGTCGTTTTTATTTTGACATGTTGTGGCAATGGCCAAGTTACGACTTTTTATTGTGAAAGCTTCAAACCAAAAAAGAATCTAGAAGCTTCTAAAACAACCCCTCATTTAGTAATGTGTTACAGCATTTTAGTTATTCATTAAAACATCATTATTTAATATTTTTAGTTAGGTCTATAGGTAGACCCGGCAAATCCCCCCACCCCCTTTCAATAGTTGTGATGCATAACATCGCAGTTTACAAAACTTATCGAAGTTTATGGCATTCTCGAAATGATCCTGGCAGTGACATTTATTCAACCTTCACTTTAAAATCATTCTTTTATTAATCTTGTAAATATTCAGTCCACAATTACAGTTTAACTTTCAAACTCTAAAAATTGTCGAGCCTAACTGATTCAATGCATTACAAAATAGCGTGCTGGAGATTGCAGACCAAACGGACCCAAGAGATCTTTTTTTCAGCCAACCAGGCTTATCTCTTCCAGCCAATCACGAGCCCCTAGCTCTTGAGATCCTCTCCACGAAGTTCCATGTCTGCTGTAAGCAATGGGACTTAACTCAATAGAAAGCACAAATTGATCAAAAAAAGGCAGACTGATCAAACGACCTAACTGACAAATCGCGAAGCTCTCGGTTCGGTCCGCGCTTTCGCTGGCCATAAATACGAACCCCCGCCCTCTGATCTAGCATAGCTCATCAGACTTCAGCCAAAAAAGTCGTCACAACGACGGTCAGGGGATTGAGATGCCCTGCTGAATGTCGCCATGCCGGGCGCTATGTACAAGTTGTAAGTAACTTATTTTAAAACTTAGGAAAAATCTTTAGGGCATCCCATTCTAAATTTTTGTGAACTTTAAATTAAAAATTTGACTAAGCTGCTGTCGCGTTTATGATAGAGTTAGGCCATCAGCATTCTTGACCAACCCTCTATCATAATTTTTTTGTTACATGGGAAACTTCCTAAAAACCCAGCTTTTTTTTCATATTTTATTTTTATTCTCACCCATGGTGGTAGTGTAACGTAAAATGATTCACTGAATCACGTAAGGCGTTAAAGAAGCATCTAGGCCCTTCTATGGTAGATCTCTAACATTTACAGGTTGATTGGAATTTGAAATAGTATTACTAAGATACTGTCTTAGTAACACCTTTTAATTAAGATAACCAGCCTTTGATTTCTAATCAAAATTAGTATGTAACTTTGAAGAAAACTTTGTATCATTACACTTCGCCGATTTTTATGTAAATTCTTGTTGCTTTAAGAAAAAGCCTATTTTTGAAGTTCTTTGTAACTTATTCCTGTGCAAACGAAGTTTAAACTTAAACTTACTCTTGTTCAAATGTAAGCCACATTTATTTTTGTGTTCTAGTGGTTTTAATAAAACTTACCCCAAGTTTAAAACTACCTAGACCTAGGCTAGTTCTTTAGGTTAGGTAAATTAACTGCTTTTAGAACCAGGGTCGCCATTAAACCAACCTGATGGCAGTGATTACTAGATTAGGATATTGTTGATTGTAAACGAGCGCCACTGAAAAACGCCTGTTTTTCCAAAAATTTGAATTTTTTTTTTCTTATGGCACCCAAAATGCCTCGCCAAGGCACATTCAGCCATTTTTTAAATAATGAACCAAATCAAACAAATTTTCGCCATCGATAGCCTGCCCAAATACAAGACACTTGAGGAAGCCCTAATCCGGACTTTCCACCAGGAAGTACCAGTAATTCACGTTTGAAGATCACCTCAAAACCAGCAGCGCTACTTCATCATGGCCGCCATTGTTATAAAATGTATTTATATATTTTGATTTTATCACTCTTCTTTTCGGGCAAAAAGCCCCAAACTCTAGCTTAGTTGTATTTTAGGAGAAAGGCACTGAACCTTGTGCCCATGTACTGAAACCATTTTTGAAGTGTGATATTTTTTATTGTGTTTGAACGATCGCAAGTACTATGAAAAATTTCCACTTAGATCAAACATTGTCCGTTAACTTTAGGGTTAAAACCTCCAAATTAACTTTATGCGTTTTAGCATACCATCAAGCTAGACTATTTATTCATGTATTTAGCCTTTTATAATAATCTTTTGCCCCCAGAAACGCTGCCATTAATCCAAGTAATTGACATCGGCATTCTACTGGACACAAATTTTCAGTCTATTTATGTTTATTTTAGTTCTCCTCTCAGCCCGACTGGACCCAACCAAACACTGCTACTAGCTTGTACTACTATTAAAACCAAAAGAATTCTTAAAACGATCTGTTTAACCCATTTCCGAAAGTCAAACTGTACAATAACTTCGAAAACCCCTTTTAGCCCCCCTACCCAGCCAAATCTAGTTGTGGTGTATAACACTGCAGTTCACAGTTAAAGCTTGTTTAATTTAATAGTAATGTTCTCTGCATTACCCAAAGCCAAGTAATAAGCTTTAACAAGAGCCAAATCACGTTGCAATCATGTAAATATGGATTCCGTAGCCAATAATTCAAAATAAAGGCGTATTTCCCAAAGTTCAATTGAGTGAAACTCAAAACAGGCCTGTCTTTTCCATTTTTCCGTCCCTACTCCTTCAAACGGCTCTGCACCCAGTTCCTTTGTTCATCTGACTTCTCCTCCCACTTTCTATTGTTCTCAAGGCCCTCGGCCAATCAGACCCACGCAGCTATCCTCGGCGTCCGCGCCAACTTCCGGTAATGTGTATAAAACCCCAGCCCCAGAATCCCTCGTTAGCACAGCACACAGATCTCAAGCTAGAGAAGGGTCACGCCAGTCGGGAGTGGAGACGCCATGTCCGTGGGATGCCATGCCGGGCAAAATGGCAGTGGTTCGTATGTTTGTTGTTAGCTTTTGAAAATTTAATTTAGGACCCCCAAGTCTAAATTTTAGTTTAAATTCGTAATTTAAACTCTCTCTAGCTAGGGAATATTATGGTGGTGACGCCTGTAGCGGCATCTTAGGTTTCTCACCCCATAACGTCAGAGTGGTACTCTTTCTAAAAACCAACTTCTTTCTTATTTGTTTTAAACATTAATTCAAATAACTGACGGTTTGATATTTGTGTGGGATTCATTGGTTATTCACTCCAGACGGACTTTATAACTAGCCGAGGCTTTTATAATTTGAGGAGTTGACTTGTAAACAGCAACTCTGGGAGG
>JAHWFP010222857.1:220427-234099 GCA_023313725.1 Lithobius niger | reverse complement strand
TTGATCTTTCATGCGTGTTTGAAACATACTGTTTGATAGATTGTAACCAGCCGAGGCTGTTCAATCTTGCGGACGTCTCTGCGGAGCGTTCAGTATTGCTTTTTCTATTCGAAAAAATTAATTGATTGTTTTATTCTGAAACACAAACGTCGTTTTAGTCAAAACTTGTGAAACCGATTACATGTTGTAAATTCAAACTTTGCGCTTTTAAATACTTTATTTCAAAAGCTTTCGTGCAAACTAAATGTAAAGTGTGCTTTTCATTCCCTGTTGTTAAAATAAAACCAGGAGTTTTAAACTTCAGTTCGTTTGCTAATTGATTAACTGTTTAAGTGTAAATAAATATGTAAACCATTTTTAGTTTAGCTCTTGATAAACGGTTAAATTTCCATCGTTGGTGGCAGTGAAATACCAGCAGTATTAAGGTTAGGCCCCTTTAATTTAGGACCCGACGCTCCATCCCCCATGCTGGGACTGTAGCCCATGCTGTGCTTATGCCGTAAAAGTCGCAATAATCACCGCAACACCTTAAGCTGAATGTCCGTGTCAAACCAGGAAACCGGGGGCGTTACAAGCACCTCAGCCGTCGTAGCGTCCGCCGTTACATGATACACTTAGTCAAACCTGGGCTACCTGTCTACTCCCTCTCCGGACAGTGATGGAGCTATGTGAACGTAGTAAAAAGTAAATACAGTCATGCAAAATGTATCATAAACTCGCCGAAAGATTCACCAGAGTTCGGTATAGCCAGCAAGCTCCAAATTGTCAGTGGTGCGCCGTTTCACAAAGGAAGCACACTCACGAGCCATTAACCATTTGTGGGCCACGAACGTCATATGACGTCCTCAATAAATGTCTCTGGGAGACCACGAACGTCATAAGATGTACTCATTAAATGTCTCTGGGAGACCACGAATGCCATATGACGTCTTCAATAAGTGTCTCTGGGAGACCACGAACATCATATGACGTCCTCAATAAATGTCTCTGAAAGACCACGAACGTCATATGACGTCCATTTAATTCTAGTGATAATTTTGTTATTAGTTTCAGATCTCTTCGTGTAATTTTTAGAAGTCTGTGTGCTATTAATCTTACTACCAAAAAATTGGTGCACTGGTTTTCATTAAAACCAAATAAAGTGCACTTAAAAAAATTTCGTTACGTAATTTTTAACAAATTTATCAAGCTGACGATGTCACTGCTTGTACTTACCACAAGGAAATTACGTCCTGGGATGGTTTATTTGAAGACAAATTGTGGCGCGCAAAGGGTTAAATAGCAACCAGCATGAGCACACACTCAGCTAGAACTGAGATGGCTTTGTTAACATTCTTAAGATAAAGGGAGGGCTAAAAATGGGTGGTTAAACATAGGTAGGCTAAAGCCTGCACTGGTTTTTGTCATCTCATACCGTGCCTACACCAAACCAATGCTATTGCATTACTCTTCAAATATTGTCAAAAATGCAAAACGACTAATTTTTAATGGCAAATGTTCGCTAGCCCTCGGCGAAAAAAAGGAACAGTATTCAGGGAAATTGATCAGCTGTCTTGCAAGCATGCAAGTCAGCACGTCTTCCGGAATTAATGATGACTATTTTGTAGACGTTATTGAACCCATGCTTTTACTTAGGTCCTCAACAAGGTAGCTGTGTATTCTTACCACCAATTATTGAAACAAATTGTTTTTTTATGTCTGTATCTATGGCATTGGGTGTGATGCCTTAATAGTGCTCCTATTCGGTGTACAATCTTAAAATAGAACGCAGTAGAAAATCAAAATTTCTGAATAGTAAAAGGTTCGTTCATTGCACTTGCATTTATGATGTCCGATAAAATATATCTTATAATACCCTGTTTAATTTGCAGCCGATCCTTCAGACCCACGAATCGCCTGGCCTTCAGTTACGGAGTAAAGTCCGCCGTGCTCAAGCTACCATTTATGAACCCACCGCTGATTCAGACAATGCTCTGAAATTTACATCGGGTCTTGTTCTAGGAGTTCATCTTGATGCTGAACTTGAAGATGTGGAAGACCTGAAAGTTGTTCGCATCAGGGTAAATACTGTACTATTATGATGTGTCTATAACACTAAATGTTTCTGATGTTATTCAACTTCAAAGCAGACATTTTAACTCTTGTAAACTAGATTGAAAACGAATTAGGTAGAGACAAAAACTGAGCGTTAATGATCGGCCATTGCGTCTAAACCGGAAGTACCAATCATTTCGAAATTTAGTTTTCGTTTTTTGACTATGGCCTACATTACAACTAGTATATCTATAAAACGCAACATGTGGAGTATCCATTGAAAGTAAAAACACTATGGCACCAATATTTTGCCTTGAGGTTATAAATTGAATGGCTCATTCATATTAGGTTGAGAATCCAACACATAATTTTGTTTAGTTCTATCTGGGTCATAACAGCCTTCCTCAATGTCAAGAAAATTTACCTCTTAAAAGTGGGTGTCTCCTATCTCTTCCGCAGGTTCCGAATTTTGTCGCTCCTTTGCTGTTGAATGTGGTTAAGGGTTACTTTGTAAGGATCTAGGGCCACGGACCCTGCTAGCCGAGTGCCCCTCACTGCTTTGTAGCAGTCGTTAGGATGTAGGGATACAGAAAGCACGCACCAAAGGGTGCTGTGAGAATGGTAATAAACCGATGTTTGACCTGTCGATCGGTTTCGAGTGAGTTATTTGTGACGACCAGGAGCTGCACTGAAGTAACAATGTCACAACGTTTTCAATGTTTATTGGCATCTCTTCATCTTGGTCATCTTCAAGAGTGTGTAAACGCAGGCCGGCGAAAAACCTTCTTTTTCCCGACGAACAATTTTTTTTTTCTCTGAGCCCCCCAAAACCTCGATTTTCAAACCTCAGCCAAATCCTCAATAATAGACTAAATCAGCCAAACTTGGAACCTCTTGATAGCCTGACACAACAGCTATCTCTTGGGGAAAACCGAATCCCAAAATTCCATCCAGAAGTTTCACAATCTCCATTTGAAAAACGCTCCAAAATTGCCGCAGCACTCCTTCATCATGGCCGCCATTATTGAAACTCGATGTACATTTGTATTTTACTATCGTTATTCTTTTCGGGCAAAAAGCCCACATACACTAGCTTAGTTGTGCATTAGGAGGGGCTTCCTTAATTGTACTTAACCTCATATACATGTGGATACAGACATTTTATGTGTGATATTTTTTATTGTGTTTGAACGATCGCAACTGCTATGAAAAATGTCCACTAATTTCAAAAACTGTCTTTTAACTTAAAAGTTAACATCCAAACTTAACTAATGCGTTATAGCATTCTTCTAAGCTGGAATATTTATCTATTTTATACTTTTATTAATAATCTTTTGCCCCCAGAACGCTACCATTAGTCCGAACTAATTCGACATCGGCAATCACCGAACACAAATTTTTATGTAAATATTTTTGCTTTAACCCTCTGGCCCTAAGGTTTTCTTTTTTTAACTCAAACGTATATAATGTAAAGCCGATATATATCGTCGTCTAGGACCCAGAGGGTTAAATCTCTACCAAAACTCCGACTGTGACCATCCGAATGTTTCCAATAGCTTGTCCTTGTATTAAACTAAAATCTTAAAAAGATCTGTTCACAATGCCATCCCAAAGTCAGTCTATGCATAAAACGCCGTCCCCCCCCCCCCCCCAACCTAGTTGTGGTGTGTAACACTGCAGTTTTCAGTTAAAGCTTGTATAATCTAATAGTAGTAATTTATTCATTACCCAAGCCAAACTACTAAGCTTTAACAAGAGCCATTTCACATTGCCATCATGTAAATATTCAATCCGTAATCAATATTCTAATGTAAAGGCCTTTCCCAAAGTCCATGAGTTAAAAACTCAATTTGGCCTATCTTTACATGTCCCTACTCCTTCAAACGGCTCTGCACAAAAACCCTTTGCCAAACCGACCTTTCCATTGTTCTCCTGGCCCTCCTCCAATCAGACCCCCGCAGCTATCCTCGACGTCCGCGCTTTCCCCCCTCTCCAGCATAAAAAGCCGCAACAGGTCAACTCAGTCAGCACAGATCTCACAAGCTAGAAGGGTCACGCCGGTCGGGAGTGGAGATGTCACGTCCGGGGTTGCCATGCCGGGCAAAATGGTAGTGGTTTGTATGTTACTAGTTTTAGCTTAAAAGTTTATCTTTAGGACCCCCAAGTTCTTAATTTATAGTTTAACTTAAACTTAACTTCTAGCTTGTAGTCTTTATGGTTGGTAAGCCATCGGCATTTCTGGCCCCCCCTACGTCCATAATGTTAGAGTAGGCATCTCTTTCTAAAAAGCCAGGTTCATTCTTTGTTCATTTTAACAAACCTAAATGTAAACAAAGGGACGGTTTGATCTTCGTGGATTCGGGGAAAAATAACTGTTGGACGACGTGAAATATAGTTGACTTTAGTTGTCACATATAGTTGCAACTTATCCGACGCGGTTCAGCTTGCTGGTATTCCAGGATTGGAACCCAAGAAAAAAAATCTTCTTTTTCTAATCGAAATCTAAGTTATTTGAGAACTAAAATAAATGTTCTTGTTCAAACGAATTTGAATGTAAATTCAAGCGTTGTTGCTTTTCCAAACATGTAAAAGCCATTCTAGTAACCAAGTGTAAAATACCCATTTTTTATATTGCTGATGTTCTAAAATAAAAACCAGGAGTTTTAAACTTCAGAGCGTTTACTAGTTGATTAATTGTTTCCAGTGTAAACTATTATGTAGCCCCTTTTAGCTTTATACTCCGTTTAAACAGTTAAATAATTCCACCGTTGGTGGCAAGGAAATTAACGGTAGTTTTAAGGGTAGGCATATAGTTAGGACACCGACGCTTCATTCCCCATGCCGGGACTGTACCCATGCTGTGCTTATTATCATAAAAAGTCGTAATAATCACCAAAACTTGATGCTAAGAAGTACTCGTCAACCAATGATGTCGGGGGCGTTACAAGCACCTTAGCCGTCGTAGCATCCGCCGTTACTACTTGGTGGCAGTGGTGGGATGAACAGATGCTGTTCCCGTCAAGCGTTTCCCCCCTGCCATACTACTAACCCAAGTTTCTAGAAGGATGTAAGCCACTTCCAACTAGATGTCTGTGGCCCTGTCACAAAGGCCACGAAGTAGATGCCAGTGATCAAGTAAACACGATCACTAAGCAGAAGTCAGTACTGCCGTCAAAAACAGTACAAACGCCGGCCAGCTGCAACAACTGCCGGCGCCAAGAAGCAACAGTTGCCGCTTCAGTAATCTGAGATGTCCGCCCAACGTGCGATGTCCCAGTGCCCCCAGTTTGTGTGAGGAGGATCGGCCCACCAGGTAATCAGAGCTCCGTTACATCGTATCTGTGAACCTTGAGTTGCCAACCCAAGCCCCAGTGGAATGCCCCAGGACATTTTCTTTCATCAGTTCAGTGCAAGGCTTCAGTGTACTACAGTGGAACCGGAAGGACTTGACTGACAACACAGCAATTGTGTGTAAATGGGTAAGTGCTAATAGGATATGCTTAGAGGCCGCCAAGTCGAGTATTGTAGTTAAGAGCATTTATGTATTTTAGCTATTCATATACAAGAGTGCTAGGGGGCCTTTAAAGTGTATTTTTATGTGTAAACTTGCTGGATTTGGAAGAGAAGTCTTTTTAATAATTCGCTCTGTCCGAAATTAACGTTCAAATTATTATGTGACTGCATTTAATTTTAGTTTAAATATAAAATCTTTATTTTGAACCTGTCTTAACGTTAAAAGTAAAAATGTCAGAAAATATAGATCTTGACGAGATAATTAAAGAGATCCAGTACAAGGATCTTAAGAAGGCCTGTACAAAGTTAGGCCTTAATGTAAAAGAAACTAGGCATGAAACAGTCACAGTACTGAAAAATGCACTAGAAGAAAACCGTTTAGGCTTAAATAATCTGTACGACGAACTAGCAAGTGCTATTGAGAAACGTGAAGCCACTACTCTCCAGAAAAAAGGAATAGCAGTTAAAGAAAATGAGCTTTTCCTCAGAGCTGAGGAACTCAAATTAAGAGCCCTAGAGGTGGCTGAGGGTGACAAACGTCGAGCCCACGAACTAGCCCTTAAGGACCAAGAAGCTCAAATTAAAGATAAAGATGCTTTAATTACAGAACGTGCTAGTGCTATCGAATTAGCCAGGCTAGATAAACAGCTTGAATTAGCAAGGCTACAAGCTACCAATGTTAATGTTAACACTGCTTCAAACGGAGCTCACGGCGCTCCCCCCGCTCAACTAAATCCAGTACCAAAACAGGGTAAAGTTGCAGCTGTTGTTCGTCTGGTGAATAAGTGGACGCCCAAGACAGAAATTAACAGTTTCTTAAAGATTTTTGAAAGAATAATGATTAATCAAAAAATCCCCAAAGACCAATGGACAAGCGGGCTCCTCCCTTTAATGGGAGAGGTATTGGTCAAAGTTTGCGACCAGCTTTCCGACACAGAAATGCTCGATTACGAAGTAGTTAAAACCAAATTACTTGCCAGATTTGTACAAACTAAGGAGTCTTTACAAACTTAGTGTCGTTCTCTCGAAAAAGAACCAGAAATGCAGTATCACGACTACGCATTTGAGTTAAAAACATTGTTTTCAAGGTGGTTGGCTTTGGCTAAAGTTAACCGGGATTTTGACAAACTTGTTAATCTAATGCTCTTAGAGCAATTTTATAAATCTTGTCCTAATCAACTCTGGAAGTGGATTCCCGATAAAATAAAGACGGGTTCGTTGGCCGAAGCAGCCCAACTATGTGACGAGTATACCACTCGAAACAAGCAAATTGGTACTGAAACTGCCACTCGTGCAGTCAAAGCCCAACCAGTTTCTGGGCAGTCAAACCAGCATTCTAAACCTTCTGGCCAGCAACTTGGTAACAATCGTAACCACAACTAGACAGCTAAGCCGGCTGGAGCTGTCGAAGCTAAAACAGACTCCACAGGTGGGGACTCTGCCATTAGCGAAAGTGCTAATCTAAACACTAACCCTAATGTAGATAGATAGTCCTTGGGCCACTCTCTGTATAAAGCCTTAAAACGAAATTTTGTGGAGAAAATTTTGTACCAAGAGATATTTTAACCAGTGTTAGTACATGATATAGGGAGCATGTTTTCAAAATATCTTGTCTGTAAAGTGTCAACTGCGCCTACAGTAGCTTGTTGTATGGTAACAGTGGCACATGCTAAATTGTTGCACTTCAACTAATGAAATATTGCTTCAAATAAATTGTTGCAGACAAAACAAGAAGTCCATTCAGCAGAAAAAAATTAGTAAATAAAGTTGCTACCAAAAGAAATGAAATATTGCCGTGAGAAGGAGTAAACAAACACCCGTCGTAGCATCCGGGAACTGTAGTGAAGCTTAATGCACATCCGTCTAGACGCCACACACTGGGCTTCACTGTGGCCCTCGGATGGTACGACATGGTGTTGGTTTGTAAAGACGCAGTCGATTCTGTTGTTCCTTGAACCTTAATGTCAGCATGCCCGAGAAGGAGTTGAACAAGAAACTTACAGAATAGAAAACTCGAGCAGTTTGACTACAGTGACATGTCCTCTCATCGTGGTAGTGGTACTGTAGGAGTAGCGGCACTGCGTCCATATGTTGTAGGCAAGCGATTATAGCGTCATTCTTTGAATTTTCAATTTTTACTGGGGTGTACTGCTATCTAAATCTAAAAGGAAACATCTGTCTTCCAACATTTTTTACGTTAATTTAAAAGTAGCTCTCTATCGACAGCAATTTCTCCAAGTGAGATCATAAAGAAATAAAAATGATTTCAATGTATCTCTTAACTTTTAGTGGTCTGAAAACAGGCAAAATCGAAAAAACGCAAATTCACGAATTGATTTCTCCTTTACAAAAATGGTTTCACTCTGTTGCAGTGTCATCTGTATGTTGATATTAGAAATTAGGCGGTGTGTCTAGTTTCAAATACATGTGAAAACCAAAGACCAGTGGAAGTTCCTTAACAAGCACAGGCAGTACTCAGCAAAAAAATGTGCCGTGGCATTTAAATTTTGTTATTCTAGCTAAGTTTAGCAATTACTGTAAATTGTAAAATTGTATACAGACATTAAAAAGACACTCAGCCTTTAAATCTTGCTTTATAGTTGCGAGGCTATTGTTCAGTTTTCCAACTCTATGCGTTGCAAGTATAGCCTACAACCAATGGTAAAAGTTTTGCATTAGAAAGCATGGGTTAAAAAAGAAGCAATTATTTTTTTAAAGTTTTTAGGAGCTTTCGTACGAGTATTTATTTTGAAACAAATTGACATGATCAAATAGAAACACTTTTCTTTTAAGAAAGAAAAATTTGATATGTGCTAGGTAAAGAGGACAGTTTCAAGTACGGTAAATAATTTTTTCTAAGAAAGGACAATTTCTATTTCTATAGATATGGCAAAGAGCAAGTGCATTAATAATTCATTAACATGGCCTAAAAAGATAAACTTTAGATATAATGTATTTACGAAAATACCTTAGCTATAGGCTACATTGTAACCGTTTTAATTCACAACTTTAGAAGACATACACAAAGTAACCACATTGGGAGAAAACAATGGCACAAACAGAATTTTGTTGGGGGGGGGGGGGGGGGGGGAGTTAAAGGAAACAATAATTAAAAGTTTGGTCCGAGAAATTCAGTTAACAAGTCTGGGGAGGGAGTGTTGTCGAGTTTTTCTCCCTGAAAACAGCTTATTTCCAGAAGCTTTAGTGCCTTTAAAAAAGTTTAAAAGGTTTTACGATTACTTTTACCATATTTTACTAGAATGCCCTCCATGAGTGTGCCACTGGGGACAAATCGCGTAACTTCAAGACCAACCAAGTTTATTACCTAGGGACCTTTTCTAACGTTTAATTACTTTAATTGGACGGGACAAACCGTTAGGCTACATTGCTACAATTTGTACACAATTGCAGCCAACAGATTATAAGAAAAAATAATTAAGTAAGGAAACGTGTTGTAACACGGATTCGTGAAAATGTACAAGGTATTCCAAGCAGCCCTTTCCGGGCAGGTTTCGTTTTTTTTTATTTATTTTTTGGCTGGTTTTTTTTTTTTTTTTTGCCAACGAAGCGTTGCTGGCTGTTGTCATTCGTCCGACTGTTTAATAAATATTCTCCTTAACAATCACAATATGCAACGCACATTACACCGACTATGTGCTCTCTGATATCATGGTTAAACAACAGCATGAGGAAAAATCAAACGAATTTAAAAACATCAGCGGCATAGTCACGGCATGAACGCAGCCATCTATTCGCGGAGCTGTCTTGCCTGACCTTAAAGAGTAAGTCGGACCTGCTTGCTCTTCGCGAACGCTGATTGGCTAATAGGCCTAGGTTCACACGCATTGAGTTCATGCACAGTTTGTAAAAGAGTTCCACAGTATTTCTGTAGCTATTCGTAAGCAAACAACTTCTGTTTCCAGATAATTAGATTTTGTAATCAGCCAACGTAGCTCTACAAACTAGGCTAAATATCTGGAGGTACACAATTTTCTCTACGCACTGAAACGATAGGAATCTGTGGCCCAAGGACTAAGAGTTAGGCGTTGCTACATTTGTAATTCCCCCCAACATTTTCGTAGTGAAATTCCGGAACGGAAACCACAACAAGCAAACGCATGTTTCCTTGTCGGAAAAAAATGTCCGTGAAGTTTAACGTACTAGCACCCTTCCAGGTAAAATAGGAAAGCGTCAAATTAATATTTTATGCGATTCCGGAAGTTCAGTTTCCCTGGTTAGCGCGAAACTAGCAACGAACTGGCCCCGTTTGAAACGGAAGGTTCAATGTCAAACTGCTTTAGCTAACGTCATAGTTGAGTTACCACAGGTTAATTTATGTTTAACATTAAAGATAAAGATAAAGAAGAAGACGGCGTCGAGCAAAGCTCAAAGACACCCCCCCCCCCCTCCCTTCCCCAAAAAAGAACCCAAAGGGATTAGCCCCTCCACGCATCAAGGCGTTCCTTAAAGCAAGACAGGTTGGGTGCAGAAACAACAGAGACGGGCAGAGAATTCCATGGGTTGACCACCCGCTCACAGCAAAAACGTTGTCTGATATTGAGCCGGGATAATTTTCCCCTCAGTTTGAAATGATGTCCACGAGTACTGTTAGGTCTAAGAAGAAAAAAATTGGAATAATCAATATTGAGAAGACCATGAAGAAGCTGGTAGGTGAGAATAGCGTCTCCTCTATCAAATCTTTCTTGTATAGAAGGCAGATGGAGGCGCTGAAGTCGATCGGAGTAAGTGAGTTTACAAACAGCTGGACACCATTTGGTGAGTCTACGCTGGCACTTTTCAAGTTTGTCAAGGTGAGAGGAATAGCAAGGGCGGCAAACTTGTGAACAGTAGTCAAGGATAGGGCGTATGAATGTTTTAAAAAGCATGGCAAAGAGGTAGGAATCGAGGTATGAGAATTTTTTTTAAGACATAGTGAGCTTTGCGGAAGGCTTTGCGAGTGACATTATCAATATGTTTATCAAATTTAAGTTTATCGTCAACAATAACACCAAGATCTCGGTGATAAGTAACTTGCTCTAGCTGCTGACCAGAAAGATAATATTTGTTGCGGTTGTTGTTATAGCCGAAGTGGAGAACTTTGCACTTCCCAGGATTCAAAGAAAGTTGGTTAAGTTTAGCCCAGTTATACACAAAGTTGAGACTGAGTTGAAGAAAGTGATCATCATTGGCATGCCCGAGCAGCTTGAAGTCATCTGCATAGCTTATGTTCGAAACTTGCAGTTTGGCAGACAGGTCAGACATGAAAATATTAAAGAGAAGTGGTCCGAGAACCGACCCTTGAGGAACTCCGGAGGTGACGGAGAGCCAAGGTGCAAAAGTTCCTCTAAGTTGTACACGTTATTTACTTGAAGATAAGTATGACTGTATCCAGGAAACACGTGAGTTCCTAAACCCAAAGGCAAGCAGCTTACTGATGAGGATGCTGTGATCGATAGAGTCAAAGGCTTTGCTGAAATCTAAATAATGGTGCTGGGCTAAAAACCGTAGCTTGTGTCTCGAAGGCCAGTAATTCAATTTTTGACGTTGTGTTAGGAGTTCCCGGTATTAATTTATTAAACCAAAAACTCTAGCATAAAATGACCGTCGCGCCCCGTGATTCTGGCTCCAACAGTAGCAGCACGCGCCATAAGCCTATCAGCCCTGCTGGATTGATCAAGTGTTAATTAGGCAGTAATGAGGTGATAACGTCTCCACCAAACGTCGTTCAGCCCTCGCGTGCAAAGGGGCGGAGCCAGCTTAAGCCTTCTGCAGATGAACCCTGCCCCCCGTCTCACAGACGCCATCTTTGCTTACCTAGGTTAAGAACGAAATATGTCTTAAACACGCCTTATATAAGTAAGATAAAACGAAGTTTATCAGCAAATGATGTAAACACCAGTTTAATCATGTCCGAAAACCCAGGAATTAGTGAATTTAGCTTTTCCGAGTGGCTGGAGTTACGTAAAAAGTCGTCCCCCAACCTAACTGTTAACCCTAGTGAAAAGGGGAGTGTGTCTGTTAAACCGGTAGTAAACAGAGATGCTTCCCGTAATTATTTTGATTTCTTTCCAGAGTTCTGTAAAGTAAAATTGCCTGAATTTAATCTAACTTGAAGTCGGTATGTCTGCAAATAAAACTTAAATGTAGTTTTTTTTCCTAGAACCTTTTTAAAAATAGGACCGATGTTTTCATGTGAATTCTATGTCAGTCTAGGGTGGAAATAAGGGCCTAATTATGGCTCTAGTACTGAATAGGTGTTCCCAGTGAAACGTAGGTTTAATACCTAACCTAATGTAGTTTTTTTTTTGTTGCAAGTAAATCGGAAATCTAACAAAATGTTTTCCCATGCATGTTTCTTTTAAACAATGAGTAGTTTGTCGCTACAACCGTGGCTCCATCTAAGAGCAACCAAACCTAAAAAAATAGTATATTTGCTAAATTTTAAATCCTAAAACTTCAGAGACCGAGTGTGTACAAACCTGGAAAGCATCTAGTGAACGTTGCTGCATTTAGCCAGCATTTTGTTTAAACATTTAATTGTTAAACGTTTCATTTCAGTACAAATTGACTGAAAATTATTTTTACCTGCATTTTTAATTTGATTAAGTGAACGTTGGAAGTACATCCACAACAAAAGCAACTTCCAGTTAATTCTCGTTTTGGCCTTCACACCTAAATTTTAATTGCCTATGCTTTACTCTCCTTGTCATTATCAACGTCTCCCTTTGTGGGAGAATAATTACAGAGATTGTAACAACACTAATTAAATATTCATTAGGAATATTCTACGGGAGTTGTAACTTGTCCCCGGTTAGCTCCTCTTTAAGTTTGTACGAAATGTCTTTCTTCCCAAAAAAGATATCTGTCTACCCCTGGGAGATACAGGATAGCCCTGTTTTATAAGGTTGTTGCGTTATTATCCATAAACCTCCCAGTGTTGTATTATTATGTTTAAGTTATGGGTCATACCTTAAACCCTTCAGTGTTCATTTAACATGTAAACAAGTTGTTTGGCAACCTTAAACCATTCTAGTGGGAGTAGTTTAACAGTAAATAGAGCTGGTCATTTTATGTGTACCCGTAGTATACAATTTTCTAACCCCTATCGCAGGCTAGGTTTATTGCTATGCATCCGTCGGTTTTGATCGCAGCTTACCTGGATAAAAAAAAAGCTAGACTTGAGGAAAGGCATATTACCAGAGCAGTAGATGGCCTCATTTATCTGTTAAAACGAAACAAAAACCATAACTGTGTACTTATATCCAAACTTAGTAGGTTTCTTGATTTAAATGTCTTTTGCCCCGTTTTCTGGATACTTGTACGATTTTCCTGCACGAAGCAGCGCGGACAGTATTTAGTTAATGGCAGCAAAAATAGTGTTTCTTATTTGCCAAACATACTTAACCCTTTAAGGACGGGTGCGCCCGTTGTATAATCATTGTTTACAGCTCTTCTATACGTCATATCGAAAGCTTCCAGCCAATTACAGTAAAATTTAAACTGGGATATGAAAGCCAGACCATTAAGGATAAAATGACACAGGTTTCATTCCCTTACCTCAACTGGGCGAGAAGTTGCGATTTTTTTTTCTACAAGTCAGTTATAAGTTCTTAGCTCGCACGCAGTCCTTAAAGGGTTAACCTGATAATTTTAGCATTACATTGTCCTCAATGGAATGTTCTCTGGAGGTTTCTCGGTTGTGTGTATCTGCCTGCTTGCATGCTCCCACTGCGTCTGCGCGACGCAGTCCTCCTGTATATAAAGCGCCATCATGGCTGATGTTGCCATTCATTTTCCTCCACGGTTCACTTCGTTCCGTCGGTCTCTGGAATTGGACTTTCGCTTTCGCGACATCTTTTCGCCTCAAGCCGCGAGGCGGCTTCTGATTCTTCTCCTTCATCGTGGGAAAAGAAGTCATCGTGGCTCCCTCCCGTTGTCTCCCGGGTTCGACCCTCTTTCGTCGGCTGGGACGACCGCTAAGCCCGGCCGCATCACTCGGCTGGTTGCCCATGTCGCCCCTTCGCGACATCTTCCTTCGTGGGACATGAAGTCATCGTGGCTTCCCCCGTTGTCTCCCGGGTGCGACCCATTTCCACGCAGGATCGCAATCCTTGCCTCGGCCGTC
>JAHWFP010222857.1:202758-220327 GCA_023313725.1 Lithobius niger | reverse complement strand
GTCTCCCGGGTGCGACCCACTTCCATGCGATCCTCAACACTGGGTCGCTTCGACCACAAGCCAAGACAGCCACAAATGCCACAAATGCCACTTGTCCGCACCTTGTTCGCCACGACCCCTACTTCGCGACAACTACTTTCGCGACACAAGATGCTGCAACACTCCCCCACGTTCCGGCTGCCTGCCTCACCCACCGCCTGACCTTGCAGCCCTCGAGTAATACCTCCGGCAAGCCAAGACCCTCTTCCGGGAAGCAAAAAGGAAGCTACAAGACGCTTTTACAACTCCAGAACGGGCATCTGACTGTCGTGTCCACCAGGCGACAGGCCCAGACCAGAACTCCTATGTCGCAAATGACGAAATCTCCTTGCAACTCCATGGACCAACAGACCTTCCATGACAGCTTTCATCGCTGGAAAAGAAGTTATCGTGACTTCCTCCCGTTTTCTCTCGGGAACGACCCACTCTCGTCGGCTGGGACGACCGCGTGGCACCATCGGTATGCTTTGGTCGGTTGTAAGTGTCGCCCCTTCGCGACAACTCCCTTCGTTTCCTGTATGGCAACGACAATGCCCACCGGTGTCAGCCAGCTGACCGCCTGCTCCCGAACGCAACCCTTGCCTCCGCCATATCGCACTTCATCCATGAAACGCACCGACACTCAAGACTGGGTCGCTTCGACTACCAGTCAAGACGGCCGCAAACGCCACTTGTCCGCCCCTCCACCTGGAGCTAAATGTGGTTTCCTACCAAACATGTAGTTCGGGTGGAAAAACTGTTGTAGCGTCAATTGCAAAGTGCGTGGAAGAATTTATGCGGTGTCACCAACACGAGAAACCATTAACGAAAGACACGTCGTAAAGAAACCTTTTTAGGTTTATTCAAACAACAAAGGCTAATAAACATTTACACTTAATGTTAACTTTGAACTTAAATGGCAAAAACATTATTGAACTGTAGTTCAGATTTAGTGCTACTAAGCACAGCCACGCTGGCTTGCGTGCGTGCGGCCATCTTTCCAGACGCTAGTCCAGGAGCGAGTGAGCGATAAGCCCATCTCACTACAGCACTTCCTGTGTTACCAGGACGAGGTAATCGATCAACATCCGATCTGGAGTGGGTGATCGATCATCAAAACACAAGAGTTACTTTAACAAAATAACTTGCTCATTAAATGAAAATACAACTAATAATAAATAACGGAAAAATTAGAGTAAAAAGAAAGGGTCAACTAAAATCAGCATTTTAGTGAATTTGAACCACAATACCGCCCCATTGCTCTTATTTTCCTGACACTTTGTATAAGAGATATTCCCTAACCGTGGTGAATGGAATGCGAGTGAGCGCTTTCGTGAAAATATCTGCGGGATTTCGTTGTGTAGGCACATAGAAGATTTCAAACACACCATCTTGAAGACCTTCCCTCACAAACTTATAACGCATGTCGATGTGCTTTGTGGACATCTTTTCACGGTTATCTCGGCAGAACGCAATGGCCGATTGGTTATCGCAGTGCATAACCGGGGGAATTGTGACTCGCAAGAATGCCACTTCATTGCAAAGTGCAATAAACCACTTTGCTTCAATTACTGCTAACGAAAGACCTACAAATTCGGCCTCCATTGTGGACAGGGCGACCGACTTTTGTTTCTGTACACGCCATGTGATTGGGGATCCGGAGAGCATAACTACATAGCCCGACCAGCTACGACGATCATCAATTGAAGATGCCCATGAACTGTCAGTGTACACATCAAATTTGGCTGATTTGGATGTGTTGCTGCGCCATTGTAGAACGTAGTCTTTCGTAGTATTCAAATACTGTAGAACTTTGAGAGCTTGAGACCAATGGCTTTCAGACGGGTTTGAGTTAAATTGCGACAGCGCTGTGACTGCAAATGAAATGTCTGGTCGCGTGCGAGAGGCGACGAACATTAGGGCCCCTATCAGAGAACGGTATTTTGTAGAAAGAGATTGATCAGGCACAGCAGGACATCCGTCACGTGAAAGACATGTTCCTACGTCCAGTGGGATCAACACTTGCCTATTGTCAGCACACTTGAATTTCTCAACAAGAGATTCAATATAAGGACGTTGATGAATGTAATGATCACCTGAGTTGTTTTTAGCAAAGCATACGCCTAAGAAAGTTTTTATAGAACCCAATTCGACAACTTCGTATCGACCAGATATCAAGGCTATGGCCTTTCGTAATGCTTTCTCAGATG
The DNA here is from genome assembly GCA_023313725.1 of Lithobius niger. Lineage (NCBI taxonomy): Eukaryota > Metazoa > Arthropoda > Chilopoda > Lithobiomorpha > Lithobiidae > Lithobius > Lithobius niger. The sequence continues at coordinate 218,099 of JAHWFP010222857.1, read as the reverse complement.
ACGCAAATATGGCTATATCATCCACATATACAAGTACTACTATTGAACAGTCCATGTGGTAAACACAGTTGGTGGCGAACAGTTTCTTGAATCCTAGTGATTGAAATGCAGAATCTAACTCCTTGAACCACATCCGGCCTGACTGATGAAGTCCATATAGTCCTCTGTTCAATTTCCATACAAAGCCACCCTTACCAGCATAACCAGGTGCAGGCCGTAGATACAAAAGTTCTTTCAACACACCATACAGGTATGCACATTTCACGTCGACATGTGCATTAACCCAGCCAAAAAGTACAACCAGAAGAACAAAAAAGAATCGCACTAATGCAAAGGCTATGACCGGCGAGAATGTATCGGTGTAGTCGACACCGTCCTGGGCCCATAACCCTTGTGGTTTCCTACCAAACATGTAGTTCGGGTGGAAAAACTGTTGTAGCGTCAATTGCAAAGTGCGTGGAAGAATTTATGCGGTATCACCAACACAAGAAACCATTAACGAAGGACACGTCGTAAAGAAACCTTTTTAGGTTTATTCAAACAACAAAGGCTAATAAACATTTACACTTAATGTTAACTTTGAACTTAAATGGCAAAAACATTATTGAACTGTAGTTCAGATTTAGTGCTACTAAGCACAGCCACGCTGGCTTGCGTGCGTGCGGCCATCTTTCCAGACGCTAGTCCAGGAGCGAGTGAGCGATAAGCCCATCTCACTACAGCACTTCCTGTGTTACCAGGACGAGGTAATCGATCAACATCCGATCTGGAGTGGGTGATCGATCATCAAAACACAAGAGTTACTTTAACAAAATAACTTGCTCATTAAATGAAAGTACAACTAATAATAAATAACGGAAAAATTAGAGCAAAAAGAAAGGGTCAACTAAAATCAGCATTTTAGTGAATTTGAACCACACTAAACAACGCAGGCGTTCGGCGCCTTCCCCCTTCACGACACTTGCTTTCACGACGCCTGCCTTCGCGACACCTGCTTTCGCGACAACTGCTTCACGGCAACTGCTTTCACGACGCAAGTTGTTGCAAAGCCGTCCACTCCCGGGGACCCGCCTGCACTTCACCCCGGCCGTAAATCAAGCCACACCCCCACACTCCGGCTTCCTGCCTCAACCACCGCTGAACGCCGGCGTCTCCATGCCACTAATCACAGCAACATATCGCCCTTTTCCCGACACTGAAGCTGACGCTTCTTCTCCTCCGGCCACCCACGCCGAGTTCATTTTACAGCAACAGGGATCTCTCTTGCCTCCATGCAGTTCAAACACAAGATACGACGCCTCACTGAACGCATCTTCGTCGTTGCTGCTTTCACTACGTTTCAATGACCAACGTCACCACTGCCTTTCAATGGAAACATTCCATCCCCACGGAACTCTTGCGTCCTTCCACAACCTTTCGCAACATTACATTCCCCAGCAACGCTTCTTGTTGCGAAAGCAGCTCCTCTGGGATTTGGCTCGAAAGCTCAAGCCTCGTTTTGACATCGTGCCCTTCCGTTCCCGATCCTGGTCCCGGATTGGCTGTTAACGCAGCCTCCACCGAATCTAGATCGTACTCCTTGTCGCGAAAGAGACGATCATCCAACACTATAACCCGGGCCGAGGTTATTTACAGCACTTCAATATGGAATCACTGGAAACAATTCGATCAAGTCTACGAATTCTGCTGACTGCCATTCGGCTTGAACACTGCCCCATGAGTTTTCACCACGATCGTATTTGCGACCAAGCTTCGTTACACGAAGTTATCTCTATCAAGTTTTAAAGCAAACAACTACGTCAAGACTCGGGGCCTCATTCGTGTGACGTGCCAACAACCGAAGGGGTGAACCACAACGGAAAGCGTTCGCTCCTCTTGCTGCTGTCTTGACCATGGCTGGTCCCATGTCTCGAGTGAAAATCAAGTCACCTATTGCTGTCTACTGCTGCTCGTCTCACACGTGGCTAGAACCCATGTTTTGAGTGAACCAAGACGGAAGCCTTTTGCACCTCTTGCTGTTCGTTTCGACCGTGGCTAACCCCACGTCTCGAGTGAAAATCAAGTCACCTAGTGCTGTCTGCTACTGCTCGTCTCACTCGTGGCTAGAACCCACGTTTTGAGTAAACCAACGCAGAAGCCATTGACATCTCTTGCTGCTTGTCTCGACCGTGGCTAACCCTACTTCTCAAGTGAAAAACAAGTCACCTGTTACCGTCTACTGCTACTCGTCTCACTCGTGGCTAAATCCCACGTTTGGAGTGAAGAACCAAGACGAAAGAAATTACTGCTTGTCTCGACTCTGGCTGACCCCACGTCTTGACTGAAAATCAAGTCACCTGTTGCTGTCTACTGCTGTTCGTCCCACTCGTGACTAGAACCCACGTTCTGGGTGAACGAAGACGGAAGCCGCTGACACCTCTTGCTGCTTGTCTCGTCCATGACTGGCCCCACGTCTCGAGCGAAAATCAAGACAGCAGTTGCTGTCCACTACTACTCGTCTCATTCGTAGCCAGAACCCACGTTGTGAGTGATCCATGACGGGAGCCGTTTGCATATCTCCCGGCCTGTCTCGACCATGGCTGACCCCACGTCTCAAGCGACAATCAAGACATCAGTTGCTGCCCACACTGCTGCTCGTCTCGACAGTGGCTAACCCCACGTCTCGAGTGAAGATCAAGACATCAGTTGTTGTCTACACTGATGCTCGCCTAATTCGTAACTGGAAAACCCACGCTTTGAATGAAGAGGGAAATCGGAAGCCGTTCACATTCCTTGCTGTTCGTCTCGACCACGTCTCGAGTGAAATTCAAGACATCAGTAATTGCTGTCCACACTGATGCTCGCCTCATTCGTGGCTAGAACCCACGTTTGAACGAAGAGTGAAGTCAGAAGCCGTTTACAGCCCTTGCTGCTTGTCTCGATCATGGCTACCCCATGTCTCGAGTGAAGATCAAGACAACAGTTGCTGTCTAAACTAATGCTCGCCTCATTCGTGGGAAAAAAAAACGTACGTTTTGAGCGAAGGGTGAAGTCGGTAACCGTTTACATCCCTGGTCGCTCGTCTCAATTAAGGCTGACCCCACGTCTCAAGTGAAAGGAAGACAACAGTTGTCATCCACAGATGCACGTCACAGCCGTGGCGAAAACCCACGTTCTGACAGGAGACAAATCAAAGATGTTGCCCTTCTCGCTGCTCGTCTCGACTGAAATTGACCCCACGTCTCGAGTTAAAAAAAAAATTTGCTGTCCACACTGATGCTCGTCTCATTCGTGACAAACACCCACGTTTGAATAAATAGCCAAAACGGAAGCCGTTCCCACCTCTCACGACCTTTCCTGTTCATAGCTAGCCTCAAATCTCGAACAAAAATCAAGACAACAACTACAGTCTACACTGCTGCTCGTCTCATCCGTGACTAAAAAAAAAAAAAAATCCACAGGTTGAGGGAAGAGTCAAGGAAGATGACGTTTTTCACCTCGCCCAAATTGTCTCAACCGTAACTGTCCCCACATCCCGGAAAAAAAAAAATGCACCTAATGCAAATCCAAACCCACGTTTCGAGTGAAGACCAAGACGACCATTGCTTTCAACACTCGTCGCATTCGAGGCTAGAACCACGGTTTGAGTGAGGTTTTCAAGACAGACAACGTCTTCACCTCGAGCCGCTCGTCTCGACCTTCACCAAGACACATCCACTGCACAACCTTTAAGTAGACCTGTTCCCATGATTCGATCTCCCTCTACAGGTACTAGAAAAGCCAAGGAAGCCAAAGCTTTTTCCTCCTCAAAGCTCCTTTTGACCAGACTTCTCATCAGTAACCCTTCACCCAAATCCGGGATTCCGAGCCTAAACGATTCAAAACTGCCCCGTCAGACCCCTCTGTCTCAACCCTCGCCCGAACCCACACAGGCTCGGACTGGCCATAGTGCCACTGTGCCACTGGCACAGGCGCCCTTTGGCTATCATACTTTTGGCGCCCCTTTGGTAGTCAATTTTTTCCCTTCCTCCCTGCGAAGAAAAATGAATGGTTTTGGATTCCCTGTCCACCGATGACCTTTCCTTTCAGGGTCAAATTCCCTTCTCTCTCCTCCCTCCCTTTACATAAGTTTTTAACGCATTTTTTTTTAAACTAGGGGGGGGGGGGGGGGGGGGGGCTAAAATTTCCCCCCCAAAAAACATTACTTGAAATATAAAATGTATGTTGAAGAATGCCCTCCGAATCCAGAAAAATTATGACAGAATATGAAAATAAGCAAAGCTTCTTGAGCTCCACCCCGGACTTTGCTTCTGCTTGTGAAACTTAATTAGAGCGCTACCCAATACCCTTAGACGGTTGGAGGCACTACAACTTCATCAGTTTCCTGTGAAACGCATGGCGCCTCTCCCCAGTCATTTCGATAAATGGCACAGGCGCCCTTTCCTACCCAGTCCGACTCTGAACCCACATGAGAACATACCAATAAACGGAAACCTACTTTTCCTGGCTAGAGGCTCACAAACAGGACAAACCTTAGCTACAATGATCTCTCACTGGAAAAAAAAAATCAATCAATGTCACCAACGACAAGGCCAACCTAAGGGAAACAGCAACAGCACACGACGTCACAACGATCTCAACATCATGGGCACACCATAATGCCATTCCATTAGAAGAATTCCTACAGGCGGCTTCCTAGCGTCACTCAACGACATCTACCTCCCACTATCTGAGGAACATGTCAAGCGAAGAGAAGAGACTACACTGGCTGGGTCCAATCGTCGCAGCCAGAACTGTTGTCAAGCCCCCTTAAGCACAATCAGAACGAAGCAGAATCAAGCCATCCCAGATGTAAACAAGCCACCCATAGAAGGAAGCAAACCACCCTAGACGGAAGCAAACCACCCTAGACGGAAGCAAGATCCCTTAAACAACATTCCCTTCCAGGGCCACCATACCCTCTGAATGAGAACCAAATTCCTGCCTCACAACACATATGTTCTCTATGAAGTGCGAAATTCGCCGAAATTGTCACGGCACATTTTTCACATCTACTAATTAGAGTTGACTACAGATATCATCGATGGATAGCCTAAGAAGGAATACGAAATCTTCCCTCTTTTTTATACGTATTTCCTGGGGAATGAAAAGGAACAGAGTTTTGTTTTGTATCTTGAGTTAATAGGGAGCTGGTCAAGATTTTAGTCAGTCTCGTGGAAGGGGGGGGGGGGGAGTCGAAATTCTGTCAGTCCCGAAGTCAATCCAGCTCCATACCTCTTCCCCCCCCCACCCCCGGTCGCCATTAATAATGACCCATCCCTAAGGCTGATTAAGAAATGAAAACTACACTTCAGCACACTTCAGCCATAATTCAACTAGTCTCAGTTAAGCTGATGAGACATTAATTACCTTCACTTCAGCGCAGTTCAGCCGTACTTCAACTACTCTCAGTTAGGCTGATGAGTAAATAATTAACTGTACTTTAGCAAATTTCAGCCAGATACACAGAACACTGTAATTTCAGATGGCAGCCTACGCCAATCCACAACTCGTGGACATGATCATGTGCTATGGTTTGGCCCACGAAAATGTCCGTGAAGCTCTTCGAATTTATGCAGAGGCATCCAACAATACGAACGTTCAACAGGACACTTGCTCGTTGAAACTCGAGCTCGTTGACACTTGTGCAAACGGGCAGCATTGTAGCCCGTCCTCGAACAGGTCGGCCTCGAATTGCAACAGACGACAACAATAGTGTGATGGTTCTCGTAGCAGTAGCCGAAAACCCGCATACCAGTAGTCGTGCAGTTGGAAGGGCACTTGACATCAGTCATCAGTCTGTCCTACGTGTCCTGAAGAGGAACAGTTTTCATCCATACCATGTTCATCTTCATCAGGCGCTGCGAGCAATAGATGATGACCCCCGTCTGCAGTACTAAGATTGGTTTTTGGGAAGAACTACTGCTGACCCTTTATTTTTCAATCATGTATTTTGGACGGACGAGGCGCAATTCACACGGGATGGCATCGTGAATACGCAGAATGTGCACTACTGGGCAGACGAGAATCCTCACTGGTTGCGAGAAGCCCAACATCAGGAACAATGGCGGTTTAATGTCTGGTATGGGAACCTAAATGGCCACATCATTGGCCCAGTATTCTACGATGGAACTCTAAATGGGGAATGCTACCTTGAACTCATTGTAGATGCCGTTGTAACTGACGTTATGGACAACCTCCCACTAGCGACGGTGCAGGCAATTTGGTACCAACTTGATGGCGCCCCACCCCATTTCCGTAGAACTGTGCGACAGTGGTTGGACGCTTTGTTCCCAGGACAGTGGATCGGTCGAGCTGGGCCAACGGCTTGGCCTGCTCGATCACCAGATTTAACTCCGCTGGACTTCTTCCTGTGGGGCCACGTTAAAGCCCTAGTGTATGAAACCCCCACAAGAAGACCTAAAGGAACGGATACGTGCAACATGTAGCCATCCCGGCAGCAACATTCGAACGGGTACTACATTCCACAACGTCACGGGCACAAGCATGAGGCAATGAGATGGGACACCATTTCGAGCACCTTCTTGATTGATTTCCATCTTATTTTTATTCCACACAACGTGATGGTCCAAGTTGGGCCCTTAACCCCCCCCCCTCTTTGTTGGTCAAAATTAATCCTCCATTTCTGACTCAATAGTAGAGGTTACGAAAACAGCCTTCAAGTTGCAAGTTTGCAGCTTTTGTAGTTGTTTACAAAGTTCTTTACAATTAATTTATTTACAAGTTCGTTACAGTTATGTACGCCCATGTTATTTGTTTAGAACCCACTAATAACATGTCTGACCACATACCACACCCGTTGGTTCTGAACAATAAAATGGTGACAGAAACATTGTTCAAATTTCACGCAATGAAATACACAAAACTGGCTAATACCCGTAAAACAACAAACAAACATGAAATAAACAGCGTTGGGATAACTGTGTACAACAGACCGGAGATGCTAGCTGGTCACTGCCTTCTAACCTTTCCATTTGCTTCGCTGCTTGACAAGTAGCTCTTGCAGTGAAGTTTATGTGCAAAAAGGGTATTTTGCACATAACTCTGGCGTTTCTACATGGATTTTCATTCTGTTTCTTGGGTTAGCAGTTTTTAATGATTACCTACAACTTTCAAATTTGCACTGATGGTCTACGGTGCTTCCTTTAGAAGTTAGCAACGCGATGACCTTGATGGAGGTCTTCAAGGTCATCGTCTTTACACCTATCTGAATTCCCGCTGTTTACTCATTATTACTATAAACTTGTTTTCAGGATATTTGGCACCATTTAGGATATATTCAGGTAGGCCCGACTTTTGGACCACCCTGTATTGCTGATGTTCTAAAATAAAAACCTGGAGTTTTAAACTTTCAGAGCATTTACTACTTGATTAATTGTTTCCAGTGTAAACTATTATCATATTATATAGCCCTTTTAGCTTTATACTCCGTTTAAACAGTTAAATAATTCCACCGTTGGTGGCAGTGAAATTACCGGTAGCATTAAGGTTAGGCCTATAGTTAGGACACTGACGCTTCATTCCCCACGCCGGGACTGTAGCCCATGCTGTGTTTATTATCGTAAAAAGTCGTAATAATCACCAAAACTTGATGCTAAGAAGTACTCGTCAACCAATGATGTCGGGGGCGTTACAAGCACCTCAGCCGTCGTAGCGTCCGCCGTTACAAGTGACTTCCAACCAATCTTGCTGATTTTCCATAACCATGACCATTTTGGGAATTTTCTTAAATGAAAAAAGGTTTCTTCAAAAATTACGTCCCAGCTGACGATAACTTTGTCCCTCTCTAAATCCCATAATTTATATCCCTTAACTTCTTCCGCATAGCCTGTAAATACGGTTTCTGTTGCTCTGGGGTCTAGTTTGTTTGTGGGGATGTTTCCCAATCACAGTCCATGCTCGACAACGGAATGCCTTTAGTTGGGTTATATCTTCTTCTTTGTCATCCCATAATGATGTGGGAGTTCTTCATTGAAGCACTTTGGATGGACACGTTTCTTAGTTTGCAGGTAGTGATTTCCAGCAACAGTCAACTCTCTTTCTATGTGCCGACAGAAATATACATCACCTGCAATTTCTAGCATACTTCGTGTGATGCAATCTGCCCCTAGAAAAGAACTCGTTGGCTTCCCTGTCAGCTTGGTAGCTATCGTCTGCTCATGCGTGACATGGTCCTTCTATAACAGCACAGGGACCAGACCTGGTTTCATCTTTCTTCTCTAGTGGCCACGCGTCGTGGTTGCTCTCTTCAGCTCTCTGGGCCCTTCACCTTCGGCACAACCGCGCCAAGGCCCTTAAATTCTACCGACCTTCGGTCATTGTTCGGGGTTGGTCGCAAACAAGTCTTACGCCTTCTTGGGACCTCACTACCCATTCGTCTTGATCATTTTTCGTTGCAACTGGCATTTCTTCTTCTCGTCCACCGGACCGTTCGCCTGCACAACCAGCACTTAGGTCGTTTCTTTGCAGTGGTCAAATTGCGGCTTACACCTGCTTGTGACCTCACTACCCTTTTGTCTCGACTATTCTGACTGGACATCGTGACTTCTCCACCATACGTTACAACTGACAGCTCTTCTTCTCATTTGCGGGACCGTTCACATGCGCGACAATTACCACTGCCGTTCGTGGTCCTTCCAGCCCTTCTGTCGTTTCCTTGCAGTGGTCGCATTAAGGCTTACGCCTGCTTGCGACCTCCACTGCTTCATCGTCTTGGCCACATCACATCGACGTTCTGGCTTTTGTTGGACTCATCATCCGTGATTCACCGTCCGACTGCCTCCTGCTGTTCGCCTCCAATGCCTTCAGCCCCTTCGGGCCTACCCTTCTCACCGAACGTCGATTCAGTGTCCTGTCTGGCTGCCACTCCTACTGGCCACTGGCTCTGCTAAGCAACAGCTCTTCACGTTTGCCTCGGCCATCTGTAAACGTGGCCCGCCGAAAAAACTTCGTTTTGCCAAATGAAGAAATTTTTTTTTCTTTGAGCGCCCAAATGCCTCGATTCTAGAACTTTCGCCGATTTCTCAATAATGGACCAAATCGGTCAAACTCTTCGACATTTAATAGCCAACCATAATATCTACCTCTGGGGAAAGTCCAAATCCGAAATTTCATCTCGAAGATCCACAAACTGCATTTGAAAATCGTCCAAAACCAACCGCAGCGCTCCTTCATCATGGCTGCCATTATTGAAGACTTGTATCTATGTATTTCGATTTTATTGTTTCTATTTTAGGGCAAAAAGCCCCAAAACACTAGCTTAGTTGTAGTTTAGCATTGGCTTCCATTTATGGTACTTAACCTCACATGTGGATACAGACAACCATTTCATGTGTGATATTTTTTATTATGTTGAACAGCTGCAACATCTATGAAAAATTTCCACACGATCGATATGGCATATCGGTAAGGCATTTGTGTCCCCATACCTCATCCCCCTGACCTTCCCACGGCCAAATCTATATCTTTATATGATATTGTCTTCTGTTTTTAAATTGGGCTGGCTGTTAGTGATCCTAGGATCCTTGCCTGACCTGTTGCTATTGTAACAAACTGTTATTTATTATTATTTATTATATTTGTCTTTTAACTTTAAGTTAAACTTCCAAATTAACTTAATGCGTTATAGCATTCAACCAAGCTAGATTATTTAACCATTTTTCAACCTTTTATTTATTCATTTGCCCCCAGAAACGCTACCAGTAGTCCGAAGTAATTCGACATCGGCATTCTAACGGACACGCGTTTTAGTGTATGTATGATTGCTTTAGTTCTCCTCAAAAATCCGACTGGGACCATCCGAATGTTACTACTAGCTTGTCCTACTATTAAAATCAAAAGATACTTATATAAATCTGTTCACAAAGCAATCCGAAAGTCAAACTGCATAAAACTTCGAACCCCCCCCCCCCCCCCTGGCCAAACTAGTTGTGGTGTGTAACACTGCAGTTTTCAGTTAAAGCTTGTTAAATTTAATAGTAATGCTTTATGCATTACCCAAGCCAAAGTACTAAGCTTTAACCAGAGCCTATTCACGATGCAATCATGTAAATATTTATTCAATAGTCACTATTTTAAAGTAAAGGCCATTTCCCAAAGTTCACTTGAGTAAAACTCAATTTGGCCTATCTTTACATGTCCCTTCTCCTTCAACCGGCTCTGCACCAAAACCCTTTGCCAAACCGACTTCTCCTCCCACTTTCCATTGTTCTGGCCCTCAGCCAATCAGACCCCCGCAGCTCTCCTACCCGTCCGCGCTTTTGCAATGAAAATCCGCTGCTCCGGCATAAAAAGCCCTCACACCCCTCCCTCCTGAGCACAGCTCACAGATCTCTCAAGCTAGAAGGGTCACGCCAGTCGGGAGTAGAGACGTCATGTCCGTAGGATGCCATGCCGAGCAAAATGGTAGTGGTTCGTATGTTTATAGTAGCTTTTGAAAGTTTAATTTAGGACCCCCCCAAGTCTAAGTTCATAGTTTAAAAGTTTAAACATAACTTCTATCTTAGAGAAATTATGGGTGGTGTCGCCATAGTCGACATATTTGGTCCCCCACCCTCATAACGTCAGAGTGTTTCTCTTACTAAAAACCAACTTCTTCTACTTTAAATTTAAATGGATTTTTAATTTAAACTGACGGTTTGATCTTTGTGGAAGTCGAAAGAAAAATACTGATGCCTAAGTATAAAATTGCCGGGCTTTGTAGTATTTCTTAGAACAGTTGTGCGGGAACTAAGGGATGTTGATCTTTTGTACTTGAAAAACTTAAAAACAAAACTGTGGACGGTTGATCGTGTATGAAACATACTGTCAGATAGATTGTAATCAGTTGCGGCTGTCCAGTCTTGCGGGTGTCTCCGGGAGCACTCAGTATTACTTTTTCTAATGTGAAAATTTAAACTTTATTCAAACACAAGCGTTGTTTGTCTGACTTTGTGAATTACTAAAATGTAAATTCAACTTGTTGCTTTTAATTCATTTATATTCAAAAGCTTTCCGAAGCAAACTATGATGTAAAGTGTTCTTTCATTCTCTGTTGTTAAAATAAAACCAGGAGTTTTAAATTTCAGTTTGTTTGCTAACTTGATTAATTGTTTGAAGTGTAAAATAAATATGTAGCCCATCATTAATTTTAGCTTGTATAAACAGTTAAATTCCACTGTTGGTGGCAGTGATTACCAACAGTATTAAGGTTAGGCCCCTGTAATTAGGACCCGACGCTCCATCCCCCATGCTGGGACTATAGCCCAAAATTGTGCTTATGCCGAAAAGTCGTCGTAAATACCATAGAACCTTAAACTGAAACTCCATGTACACCAGGAAAACCGGGGGCGTTACAAGCACCTAAGCCGTCGTAGCTTCCGCCGTTACACATCATCTGCTGCTCTTGGTCGTCTTCACAGCTGTCGATTGTGCCGGGATTTCACAAACAGTATTTCTCGTTCGTCATCGTTCGCTGACTCGTCCCTTGCTCGCAGCCAGCCATTAGGCTGCCCTCACCCTTCAGTCACTGAAGGGGCTGCGTTTGACACTTCCACACTTGTCTCCTACCCTACAGATGGACTGGGGCCTTCTCTTCGGGCCTTCCTTTGCTTCCGTCAGGGCCTGCAAGGCTGCAAACGCTTGCAACTTTTTCATCACGAATGGCTGACAATAAGCAGCTGTGGGCCCACATTTCTACCTCGTGCTGGCCCTTCGCCTGATGTCTCCTTGCCGCCTGCTATGTCCTGCAGTTTCGTTCATGCCTTCAAAATAAAGGAGGCAGTGCATGAGCGTCGCTTACTTTCATTGTATATACCTTGTAAATAGCGGAGGCCAAGTTAACGCCAATTTCAAATTCTAATGGACTGTAAATAGGTGGTAGTGTTTGGAGTTTTATTACGTGCCTGAAGATAATAGTCGGCTAGGTTTCTCCATCAACAGCAAATTGACTATCGAAAATTCGCCAAGACTTGTTATATCTGTAAAGAAGGCACGTTCTCCACCAGATTTGAGTGGAGACCTCAACTCAAAACATCAAAAACCTGAGGGTAAAATTTCGTTTACTGCAACGAACAATTTTTTTTTATTTGCGCTCCCGGTCTTTAGATCACCATAACTCCGTAAAAAATGGACCAAATCGTTTCAACTTGGAAGCCCTTAAAAGCCACGAACTTTATCTGTGTTCCCCCGGAAACAGATCCCGAAAATTCGATCTACAACCAGAACTACACCATTTTGAAAAACCTCCAAAACCAATGCCATGACGCCCGAGACGCCATTTTTCAAACCTGTAAAAATGTACTTATTTTTAGTTTATTTCTTGTCGGCATTAGATTAGTGTTTGATAGGAGGGGCTTCCTCTACGAAGGTACTTAACCTCATTTTGATGTGCAGACATACTTTGTTTGATATTTCTTAAGTTTATTTACGGCGACGATCTTGAATACTTTTGAGAAATTTCCAACTGCCAAAACCAATTATCTGCAGCTGAAAATAATGATTGAAACTATTTAAATGCATTTTAGCATCTTGCTGGTACTTTTAAACTTTGCTTTTATAAAATATTTAATGTAATCTTTTGCCATCACCACTACCGGAGCTTAGGCAACATCTTAACTTACGAATTTTCCCGGACACTTTTTTTTTTGTTATAACTTAGTTGTTCCTAGCAAACTGACTTGGCTATCGATTCCCAGAGTAAAACCTGGCTTCCCAATGTTAAAAACCGAATTTATTGAGATCTTTCCTTCAATAGTCGCGATGTATAACATCGTGGTTCAATAAGAAAACAATCCATAATAATTAAAGGCCTTTTTCACGTTCCAAACAATGAGTATAACTCAACTGGCCTATCTCTATCACGCAGTTCCATAGTTGTTCCTTCAAACGGCGCCAAGCAAAAAGCCTTTGCTCTGCCGACTTTTCCATTGTTCTCCAAGCCCTCCACCAACCAAACCCCGTAGCTCTCCTGCCCGTCCGCGCGAACTTCCGGTCTCTAGCATAAAAAGCCCCCGCTCCCCTCATTCCTCAGCACACGCTCAACAGATCTCAAAGCCAGAGGTAGCTACGCCAGTCGGTATAGGAGATGTCCTGTCCGAATGTTGCCATGCCTGGCAAAGGTAGTGGTTTGTAAGTAGACTAGTATTAACTTAGAAAATTTAACTTTTGGAAACCCCATTCAAAATTATAGTTCTAAACTTAATGACTAACCTTAGCTTTGAGAATTTATGGAGGTGACACCATTATCGGCATTCATGGTCCCCCACCCCATAACGTCAGGGTTCACGGTCCCTTTTTAAAAACCAGCTTTTTTTCCCGTGTTTCTAGTATGAACTTACTCAAACACTAAATAGATCACTTAAACCAATTAGGTTTGTAGAAGCAGAGACTTCGATGGCTAGTTGCCCAAACTTATGTAAGCATTTTCGTTGATTGGCAGAGTTTTTGAAACTTAAAAGTGACAAAATCTAAATGGCAGATTAGATTCTAAGTCGCACTTAGGAAACATAGTCTGGTAGTATTTCGTGTAATTACCGCGGTTTACACTTAATAACAGGTTCTTGTGAGTTCCTGGCAGAACTTTTTCTTGTCGAAATTGTTGTTCTTTGCATTTAGCATGTAAACGTTGAAAACGAATTTAATGTAAATTCCTGTCAGATTTAATGTAAATCTCTTGTTGCTTTAATTTAAAGCCTTCTTGTTGATACTAGTTGAAATTTAAATACTTGCTTTTTATATTTGCCTGTCATTTAATAAACCAAGAGTTTGTGAAACGTCAGTTGTTTACTAGTACGATTAATTGCTAGACTTAATTAAGAAAACCACTTATTACTTAAAGTCAGGACTGCAATTAACCACCCACCTGGTGGCAGCGAATACCCCCCTTTAAAGTTGACTAGTTATTCTACAGTTAGGACCAATGACTCTCTGTTACCCATACTGGGCCAGTAGTACATGTGTGCTGTTTCCTGGAAAGTAAAAACCGCCACCGCAACTAGTAATTTAAAGGTCAAAACCATCTTGATGTCGTCGAGGTTACAAGCACCTCTACAATCGTAGCTTCGGCCGCTACATATCGTTCTTGCCTGTCTGGAATTTTGCGTATTTTCCTCCGTACGTAAGTAGTGTTCTAGATCTTCGATCTTTGCTGTCTTGCATCCTTCGCTGCCTTCCGTCTGCAGCCCTTCCAGGTCCTTACCTTTCACTGCCGCTACAGCCCTTCTGAGCAACAGATCTTTTAACAGTCGTCCTTCGCAGGAAAACGAACGAAGGACAAACCACTACGACAGAACAACGTAGTACAACTGTAACGTCAGGCATCCACAGCCTGCGACACCAACAGGCGGTGACATTCGCCACAGTTCGTTCGTCCAAGAATCAAGGGCGTAACAAACTCCTATGAGGGGCGTATTTACCAATAGGAATGGTAATCGTGGCAGCTTGTGATGCTGCAGGAGTTAGGCACACTTGCCAGAAAGCCTCTTTTTAAATCGAAAATGCAGATGAACTTCCATTTTGCTACACGTTCAATGCATTCGTCAATTTTGGGAATTGGGTAATCTTTAGTTACCGTATTAAGTTTGCGGTAGTCGGCTACCAGTCTCGGACTAGCGTCTTCTTTTTGGACGATAATCATCGGAATTCTGTGGAGAGAGTCCGTTTCAACAATTAGGCCTAAATCAAGCATTCGTTTGATTTCGGTTACTATGAGATCACGCTCAAATTTTGCATGACGATAGTATTTGCAGGGTTTCACAGCCGAGTCAATCAACTCAACGTCATGGGTAACCAAGTCAGTGTAGCGGCGAACGCTAAGACTGGAGGTGCTTGTAACGTTCGCTGACATCTGGTTTCAACATTAACTGTGATCTTACTAACTGTTCGTGTATGGAGTTAATTGTAGTTACTAGCATAGCATTTCTACATGTTAGTGTGTTTAGGGAGCACATTATTTGTGTCCTGAAACCTTTTACTTATGACTTTTGATTTGATGTCTTGCAGTTTAAATTCACAGCTATATTTTTGCTCCAACATCGAATTGCAGCTTCCAGTAATAGCTTTTAAAAATTCAAATAATACGTTTTATCATTTGCTGGTTCCCGTTGTGAAAAATGCTATGCAGTTTACTACATTGAATGTTAATAGACATTGTTTCAAGCTCACGCTAATCCAATGTTCACTTTCTGTTGTTGTACAGCGAATTTTCAACAAACAATAAGCCTACTGTTATTAAAACTATGGGCCTCAACCCGTTTGTCTTCGTCAGGGTTCTTCTTAATGCTAGGTCTACTCTCACATTTGTTTTCCTTCGTGGCTGCTGTGTT
>JAHWFP010222857.1:151547-202358 GCA_023313725.1 Lithobius niger | reverse complement strand
AACACAGCAGCCACGAAGGAAAACAAATGTGAGAGTAGACCTAGCATTAAGAAGAACCCTGACGAAGACAAATGTGTTGAGGCCCATAGTTTTAATAACAGTAGGCTTATTGTTTGTTGAAAATTCGCTGTACAACAACAGAAAGTGAACATTGAATTAGCGTGAGCTTGAAACGATGTCTGGTTCCCGTTAAAAACATAACCCACGTAGGCATTTTCATGTTGAAACTTTTCTGTAATTAAAAAACGTTACCTTAGCCTTATGCATGTTTACTTAAAAACAGCTATGTTTATTTTTATTAATTGACAAACTCAACCATCAACTGACTACTGACCATCCACCAATGTTCCTTGGCTTTTTCTTCTCTTAAAAACTGCTTTTATTTATCCAGAGCCACACTTCAGGTTGTTTAACGTATTTCAAATCCCGAAAACCGTTGTACATAGCAAACTCAATAGAGCAAGCCTCTCCAACTCAAAGAGTCGGCGATCCCTTTGCTCCGAGAGCTGCTCCTCCCACTGTCTAGTGTTCTCTAGGCTCTAGGCCTATCAGAGCTGCCTAATTCTCCTACGCGTCCGAACTTTATAGATAGGGGGGGTAAGGAAAATCCTCTCTGTTGCTATAGAACAGACTCACACAATCCATTCTGTAGCATAGCTCAATGACCGAAGCCAAAATGGTCACTACACCAGTCAGGTGGCAGAGATGTCCACAACATGCACGATTGCCATGGTGGGCAAAGGTGGTGGTAATTTTTAGTTTGAAAAATTAGAAGTTTCTTACAATTTGCAAAATACTAACCTTCAGTATGTGCTTAAATCATTTCAATTTGCTTTATTTATGCTCGAAATCAATTTAAATTTCATTTTAAATCCCATAAGCTTAGCTTATCACCCGCTTCGAGCGCTGCTATCGCGTTGCATGTATGCTAGCACAACGGCCCCGTTTTCCATTCACGTTTCGGACACTGTGCTGGAAACATCGGTGCCCCTATTGCTTTAATTCTCTTCGGCTCACGCCGATGTTAAAATTATGCCAAGCTTCGTTTGAACTGTGCCTAAAAAGTAGTTTTACTAACCTTAGTTGGTGGAGTGCACATTTCTTGCGTACAAATGGGAGTTTTTTAGTGAAAGCAGTTATCTTTTGCTATGTAAAGAAGGCCTGAGTTCTTCACCCGATTTGAGAGGATACCTCAACTCAAACTATCAACAACCTGAGGGAAAACTTCGTTTACAGCAACGAACACTTTTTTTTTCTCGGTGCCTCGGCCGTGAAAAACCCCAAATTTCAAAAGCCTGTAACTTCCAAGAAAATGGACCAATCTGTCTCATCTAAACAGCTCTTAATAGCCACGAACTTTATCTGTTTTTCCCCGCAAACAGAACACGCAAAATCCTTTTAGAACTTTCACAACATCCATTTGAAAAACGCACGAAACTGATGCCGTAAAATCACCGTAGCGCACGAGACGCCATTTTCGCCACTTGTAAAAATTTGTATTCACTTTTTATTTTCACTTAGGCATAAAGCCGAAAACATTAGTTTAGTGTTTGTAGGGGAGGAGCTTCCTCTACGAAGGTACTCAACCTCCAAAATAATTGTACAGATACTTTGTTTTGATATTTCTTAAGTAGATTTAAGGTGACGATCTAAGATGCACTTCAGAAATGTCCGACATTCAGAAACCCAATTTTACATCTATAAATGTTAAATCCAACTAATTAAAATGCGTTTTAGCATTCGCTGGTAACCATAACTTTTATTTTATAATAATCTTTTAACGTAATCTTTTGCCATCCCAACTACCGGAGCTCAGGCAACTTTTTATCTTACGTACACGTCTTTTCTAATTTTCCGTAGTTGTTCCTAGCAAAACCGACTTGGCTTTCAATTTCCCAAAGTAAACCTGGCATCCCAATGTTAATAACCGAATTTTTTGAGACCATTCCTTCAATAGTCGCGATGCCTAACATCGTGGGTAACTAAGAAAACAATCCGTAGTAATTAAAGGCCTTATTCACGTTCCAAACAATGAGTTTAACTCTACCGGCCTCTCTTTATCACACAGTCCATAGTTATTCCGTCAAACGGCGCCAAGCGAAAAATCCTTTGCTCTGCCGACTTTTCTATTGTTCTCAAGGCCCTCAGCCAACCAGACCTCGAAGCTCTCCTGGTCGTCCGCGCGAACTTTCGGTAATGAGTATATAACCCCAGCCCCAGGAGGCAATCGTTAGCACACGCTCAGCAGATCTCAAAGCCAGAGGTGACTACGCCAGTCGGTATAGGAGATGTCCTGTTCGAATATTGCCATGCCGGGCAAAGGTAGTTGGTTCGTATTAGACTAGTGTTAGTTTAGAAAATTTAATTTTGGAAACCCCATTCGAAATTTTAGTTTTAAACTTAACCTAACCTTAAGCTTTTAGGGAATTATGGAGGTGGAGCCATAGTCGGCATTCTAGGCCTCCATCGCCATAACGTCAGGGTTCACGATCCCTTTCTAAAAACCAGCTTTTTTTCCCCGTGTTTATTATTATGAACTTAATCTAAACATTAAATCTGCATTTAGACGACGTATTTTCTAGAGTGCTTCCCTAAATACTAAGGATCTACAGATTTGAAGATTTGATTCTAGGTCGGACTTAGAAAACATAGTCTTGACTATTTGTGTGTAATTCCCGCGGTTTGCAACAAATAGATTTATTTCATGTAATTCCCGCGGTTTGCATGTTATAACGGGTTCCCGAGGTCCCACAAACTTTTTCTAATCGAAATTGTAGTTTTTACTCTTCACCCAGTTGTGTGAAGTTTGAGTCGAATTTCATGTAAATTCTTGTTATTTTTCCTGTTGTAAAAATCGTCGTGCTTTAATTTAAAAGCCAATTTTCTTGTATTGACACTAGTTGAATTTTAAATGTAATTTGTTTATATTTATCTGCATTTTAATAAACCAAAGAGTTTGTAAAACGCCTGTTTTTCTGCTAGTTAGACTAAATGTAGAAGTTATAGTTCTTAAGAAAACCACTTAATAATTAAACTTAGAGCTGCATTTAGAAACACCCACCTGGTGGCAGCGAATACCCCCCTTTAAAGTTATCTAGTTAGCCTACAGTTAGGACAAATGACTCTCTGTTACCCATGCTGGGCCAGTAGCATACGTGTGCTGTTTTCCGTAAAAGTAAAAACCGCCACCGAACTAGAAGTTTAGAGGTCAACACCACATTGATGTCGGAGAAGTTAAAAGCACCTTGAGAATCGTAGCTTCGGCCGCTACAGCTTACATGGAATGCGTTACGCCTAACTTTTGCAGGTAATTCTTGATCGTTATTTTAATTGCTCTGTACTCACCACCGTGTGTAATTTGGCAAATTTCCTTTATTTCTGAAGCGATCTGCTTGCTTCTGATGTTGAAATTTTTTCCTGATGGTTTTGTTCTACGTTTTTATTTTTTCTTTCCTGCACGTAACATCGTGCATGCATGTTTATGAGCGCTGACATTTCGCCCATATCGCCAACGTTCGTTGACATTCAGTTGCGCGAATATCCTAGGTCTTTTGAGGCTGATGTCGTTAATTTTAAAATTAAGGTTTTCCGCATTTTCAGATTGTTTTTAAAACTTTTCATCGAAAATTAACATAAATGTTTGGGAGATTATTAATTTGATGTCTTAAATTCCAGTTTTAGTTTGTTGGTTGCCTCTTTTAGCAAACACCAGAATGTTTACGCCGCTCTCTCTTAGTGACGAGTGGCAAACTCCGCTCCTAAGATCGAAAGTGTGATTTTAAAAGTGGTATTACAAACTGCATTACAGATGAGATACAAAAAAAATAAAAAATACGGAGAACAATACTATTCATTATAATGTCTACCAACGAAGTGCTACGTGGACCATCATCCTTCCCGACCGGTTTCGCTTTCTCATCACTAACCCGACACACAGTCACCACGGCTTCGGCAACTTTACTTCTCCCTCCTCGATACGCCTTCATCATCAGATGCTATCGACCGCTTTTGTAGTCTCATTCTTCTCCGTCTGGGTCTCTCGGTCAGTTCGCTTCCACTGACACTTCACCCTTTGGGACAGCGACCTTGTGGTCGTCTTTCTCATTACTTCTCACAATGCATCGGGATGGGCTGTTCCTCCATCCCTACGTTGCTCTGCCACACGAGCACCGAACCCCCTCTTCCTGGTCGCCCCTACACCCTCTTTCTCTGTCTTTATTCGTAACACGATTCTGGTATTGTCCACTTCAACAGATGACAAACAGACAAAAAGGGAGGTGAAGACATGAAGAACCTACCCTGGCTATGCACCAAGCAAGACGTCATACCACATCCTCGCTCCAATGGTCGCTCAACAGGCTCCACTCCTACTACCTGATCTTTTTTCTCATTGTTATCATATTGACTGAGCCAACCATTCTTCTTGTCGCCCTCTTATCCTGGAAACACTTAGCGCCCCCCCCCCCCCCTCGTCCCGTCTCATCATCGATACTCAACTTACTGTCGCCCCGTCCTGATCAACAGTCTCTAGGAAAATACAGGCAAGCGGTGTTTACCGTGGCGTGAGTAAGACATTGCAAATCAAAGTTCACACTTCACCACTAATAAATGAACAATTATAAACAGTCTCTAGGTACACTCCCTTGTGTTTCTCCTGTAATGTCGGCCTACCGAAAAACCTTTGTTTTTGCCACGAACACTTTTTTTTCTCGAGCGCCCAAGTGCAAAAAGACCTCGGTTTTTGCTGAAGCATATCTCCGTCAATAATGGACTTAAACAACCAAACTTTGTAGCCTTTAATAGCCCTACATTCCAGCTACACTTCTGGGGAAACAGAATCCCGAAATTCAATCTAGAAGATTAGCTACATCCATTTGAAAAACACTCCAAACCTGCTGTAGCGCTCAACACTTCCGGTCGCCATTATTGAAACACTCATGTATATTTGTAATTATTTTTCTTTGTTCTTTTAGGGCAAAAAGCCCAAACACCGTAGCTTAGTTGTGTACTTAGGAGGTGCTGCCTTCGGGTACTTAACCTCATATACATGTGGATAAAGACACTTGGACAATATTTTTTATTTGTACTTGAACGATCGCAAATGCTATGAAAAATGTTCACGTAAGATCAAACTCTGTCCTTCTGCCTCAGCAGTATAGTTCAACTTCATTAATGCGTTATAGCATTCTACTAAGCTAGCTTATTTAACCTTTTATTATATTCTTTTGCCCCTAGAACACTACCATGAGCTCGAACCATTTTTGACATCGGCATTTTTAACGGACACAAATTTTAATGTAAATAGTTTATTTAAAGTCTCCATCCAAACTCCGACTGTGACCTTCCGAATGCAAACACCTAGCTTTTCCTTCTATTAAATCCATATCTGGAAAATATCTGTACACCAATGCAATCCGAATCCAAAGTTTAAGTCTGTGCTATACACTTTTCCCTCCCCCCCCCCCCAGCCTTCTGTAGTTGTGATGTGTAACATCGCAGTTTTCTATTAAAGCTTGTTTAATTTAGCTGCAATGGTTTATCCTTTGAAAACGCCACCCTACTAAGCTTTAATTTGATGCACTCCAATTAATATTCATGTAAATACGATGCCAACAATCAATCCTTTAATTCAAGGGCCTTTCCCAATGTTAAGTTGAGTTAAACTCAATCTGGCCCATGTCTACATATCCATGTTCCTTTAAACGGCTCTGCACCAAAACCCTTTGCCAAACCGACTTCTCCTCCCACTTTCCATTGTTCCCCTGGCCCTCAGCCAATCAGAGAGGCGTAGCTCTCCTCGGCGTCTGCGCTTTGGTCGCCAGAATCCTCCTCTCCAGTATAAAAAGCCCCAGCTGCACTCCCTCGGGAATGGAGATGTCCCGTCCGGATGTTGCCATGCTGGGCAAAATGGTAGTGGTTCGTATGGTACTAGTTTAGCTTTTGAAAATTTAACTTTAGGACCCCCATTCTAAATTTATAGTTTAAAACTTAGCTTTACTTCTAGCTTAGAGAAAATTATGGTTGGCAAGCCATCGGCATTTCTGGCCCCCTGCCTTCCATAACGTAAGAGTGGTTCTCTTCCTAAAAACCAACTTTCTTGTTTATTTTAATTTAATCTAAACAACTTGACGGTTTGATTTTCATGCGTGTAGAAACATAACTGTGGACGGTTTGATCCTTTGAAACATAGCTGTAATGTAATAACGGTTTGATCTTCAAAAGCCTTGTTGAAACAAAACTGTGGACAGGTTGATCATTGGAAACAAAACTGTAAATTTTGTCGAATAATTGTAACTTGCAGACGCTTTACGATTATAGGGTTACCTTATTGGAACCCCAGGACTTTCTTTTTCTTGTTGAAAATGTGTTTTAATTGAAAAAACCCATACTTGTGTTCTTGTTGGAAACCTTGATTTTCACTTATAAAATCAAATGATGCTTTAATTCAAAAGCCGTGTGTAACTAGTAACCTTAAATGTAAAAGTGCTTTCTAATCGTCGGTAGAAAATTTCTACTACCTGTAAATTAAATTGAATTCAGTTCCTGAGTGCTCTTTATGACTTGAGGCTTTTTGCTCTCCTGATCCGGCCAGTGCGCAACCCCACTGCGCAAGCGTCACCAAGCACACTCCTCCTATAAAAGCAGACAGCTCGCCCCTGGCGGCCATCTCTTTTCCTCAAGCTCTCGTCGCAGACATCGCCAGAAGAAGCTCTCCTCTCCATTCTCCGTTCGTCGTTCGCAGCCCGTTCGCCGTCCGCAGCCCGTTCGTCGTTCACATAACATTGCCTGGAATTTTGACCCCGCCTACTGCCGTTCGTCGTGTGCTGCCCGTTCGCCCTTCAACCGCCCTTTCTTCGTTCGTCGTTCGTCGTTCGTAGCCCGTTCGTCGTTCGCATACCATTGACTGGTGTAAACAATTTGAACTTACTCATAGGAGGTACGTGGATCTTAACTTGCGAAGGAGGACAAGTACAGCAAGAATCCTAGCAACAACAATGTCTTTTAATGGACGTTATGGTTTTGGATCGCTACAGACTTCAACCATGCCAATCCGTTGGGCCTTTCTCCAAAGATGGATGATCCCAGCTGTCTAACAATAGTCCTACATTCCTTAGTCATCCTCAACAATCAGTCACACACAACTTGCTACTTTAGTACTCAACAATCCTAGACTCCATACAACAATGAATCACATTTTACAGTAAGACAGTCCTGTCGGAAGCCCCCTTAAAGGTGAATTCATTGTTACCTCAATACCATGCGCCCAAAAAATAAATCGTTAGATATTAGCTCTCATTAATCTTTACATTATATTAGTATTTTTAAGTTGTTATTTGTTTATGGTCGTTATATGCTATATTCAACAACCTATAGCTTTTGCCAAGTTAGCTAAAAGAATCCCAACCAGTTAACACATAATTTTTATACCACAATGTGTTATTTTTTAGTAAAGGAAATCATAATTTTCAATACAATGAAAACTCATTATTTACTACTTCTGTTAATCTCTTACCTGGCACATTTTTTGTGAAAATATCAGACTTTAATACCGTACCAGGCACATGTACTAATTTTATATTGCCTTTTTTAACTTCATCCTTGACATAATTTACCCTTCTTGTGAAATGTTTCGAATTTCGGCTACCCTTTGCTCCTCGAGCTAATTCTATAGCAGCCTTTGAATCACCTTCCACTTCGATGGGATATTGCACCAAATATGGACAAATTTCTGACATTAATCCTCTAACTGATATTAACTCCTTAACCAATTCGCACAATGCATTCATCTCAGCCTCACAACTGCTAAGTGCCACTACTTGCTGTTTTTTCGTCTTCCATACAATTGGTATTTTACCGATCGTAATACAATATCCAGACACACTTTTTGACCCTTTTAACGAATCAAAACTAGCATCACTAGATGCTGATAACTTATCACCTTTTTCAGGTTTTATATGTAGCTTGTATGAGGCCGTAGCTTTTAAATATCTCAATACCCTTTTAAGTGCATTGAAATGCATTTGTGTTGGTTTCTGATTGTAACGAGATAAGTTTGACACTTGGTAGCTTATATATAATCTACCACTAGTGGCTATATACATCAGTGAACCCAACATTTCTCGATATCGAGTCACGTCTACAAAAGCTGAGTTGTCACATTCGTCTATATTTTGCCCTGAAGCACTGATTTCCTTGCAATATTACAGTCCATCATACCATACTTTTGTAAAATCTTTTCGATATATTTTTCTTGGCTAACTACTATCTCTTTTCCAGCACAGATATGCTAAGCCCCAAATAGTTTTGTTGCTCAACAGCTACTATTTCAATCCTATCCATGATTTTTTCCAGTATGGTCTTCCACACAGCTTCATTTGAATAAGCTACGCAATCGTCGTCTACATAAATGCATATTACGGTAAATGAATAATCGTTAATGGCGAAATACGCACATGGGTCATACTGTGATTGTGTGAAGCCAACTTCTATCAATGCCCCATGAATACGATCGTTCCATAATTTCCCAGATTGTGGAAAGCCATAAAGGCTTTTACGCAACAAATATACACTATTTACATTATTCACCTCCGTTTTTGTTTGTGCAAAACCTGGAGACTCTTTTACATAAATTTTTCGATCAATGTCACTTTGAATATATGCAAGTACGGCATCAAAAAAACGTAGTTCATATCCATGTAAAGCAGCCAAATACAAAATCAGTCGAACTGTATTTAATTTTACTACTGGAGCAAAACTCACATCATAATCGATGGATTTCTTTGCATTCCATGCCTGCGCAACAAGTCTGGCTTTATGCCTGCGCAGTGAGCCATCTGGATTTAAATTTCGGACGAAGACCCATTCAGTTGGAATGACCTTTGTATTTGGCGGCTTGAGCACTACATCCCATACGTTGTTGGGACTCAAACAAGTTAATTCGGTCTCCATGGCTTGCAACCATTGTGCTGACTCAACCGAATTAACTGCTTCATGGTAATTTCTGGGGGTTACCATGGTATGTATGACTCGACAGTTGAAAGCTCGAAGGCCTATATCTTGTTGTATGTTATCGTACTCACAATCACTGTTACTGTCATCATCAGATGTGAACCGAACATTGTCTTGAGCACCACTGTTGTTACATGTTCCGTACATCGCATATTTTTTGTTGCGAATCGATGGTTTTACTAAGTTTTTGGTCGTTCGTGCCTCTTCTTCTCTTCTCTGTCTCATAACTTCCTTTGTAGTTCCTGGCGGTCGCCCTCTTTTCTGTTTCGTTTCAGGTACTTGCTGGACGGATGTTGATGGCAAATGCCTTGTTGTTTGGGTCATCAGCATTACTAATGGTGGATGAGTTTCGTCATCATCGTCACTCGTCATGCTGTGTTCTGTCGATATGGATTCAAAATCAACGTCTTTTGTGTCCATGGGTGTATTCAATATCATTCCTCCTTTAACCTGCTCATCGAATTTCACATGACGGGAATGTAGTAATTGTTTCGTTTCGGTGTCCAAAATTAAGTAACCGCCACGCGCCGTACCGTACCCAAGGAATATCCCAATTCTTGCACGTGGGTCTAGCTTGTGTCTGTTGTTTTCAGGGACTCTGTAGTATACTAGACTTCCAAAGGTGCGGTGATGAATACCAGATGGCCTGTATCCATCTCGGGTGCCATCTCATCGTTAGGGTTTCATTTTGTGGCAATGCTGCATTTGGTGCTAAATCATGCAAGTAGCCTGCTGTATAACAAGCGAATTGCCAATACTCTGGGGGTAACTTTGCATCAAACAGTAATGATCTAGTGAGTTGCTTAACTGACGAATGGCATCGTTCGACGACACAGTTCTCAGTTAGTGTATAGGGAGCCGTACGTTCATGCCATATACCTTTATGCATACAAAAGTCTTGTATTTGTTTACAAATTCCTTCTGCCGCATTATCTGTTCTCATCACTTTCAGTTTGTGGCCAGTTTCGTTTTCGCGGAATGTTATGAACGTCTGTAATGCATCTGCCATTTCAGATTTTTCAGTGAGGAATAATGTGAAAATCCTTCTTGTAAAATCGTCAATTACGTTCATAGCAAAACGTACTTTTGTTAATAACGCTGGTGGATTAATGGGGCCAATGCAGTCCACCCAAATACGTTCCATGCTGTAGTGTGAGCGTATGCCATGGTGTCCTCCAAATGGTGTTGCTTTCATTTTAGCCTGGATACAATCTGGGCAAATTGGCAGTTTTCCTGGTTTGTAAGGCATATCCCTAAGTAGTTGATGTTTCAATATAAGTTCCATTCTACGTTGTGAAAGATGTCCTTAAGCGTCTATGCCACAAATACCAAAGCTCATCCGTCTTTTACGTTTTAGCTAAGTATGATCCTGTAGTAAATGTTTGACTGGGAATCGTCTGGCACACGTCTTGTTTGGGTTCACTACGTGGCAAGTTCGAATTTTTCGGTAAATTACCTGCTGATGTGTCATCTACCAATAATGTTTCTGCTTGCAAAACGCAAGTTTGATTTAGTTTTTTACCAAGTCCTACTATTCTACCAGTTAAGGAGTTCATTCTCAAAATAGCGGAAGCATTACCAAGAATTGTAATAATGCCACTGTCGTCTAACATAGGAACTGCGAGTAGATTATGAGCCAGCTCTTCTGAAGACATTTTGAATGAGTAGATGTCCACCATTCGTTGCTATTAACACGTCACCTTGTTTAGTGGCATGGATGATGTTATTTTTTCCTGCTAATGCTATGGGAATGTAAACCTTTTTCCAGTTCCTTAGCCAATCATCACGATATGTGAGGTGTATATTGCAACCACTATCCAAATTCCATGTATAGTCAATATTGTAGCGTCTAACGCCTTGATTTACATGTAATGCATAATAGAACGGGTTTTTGTCATTGTATATGTCTTCAGTTGGTGATATTGCCTGGACTATGGTGTTGAATGCCTTGCAGTCGTTGGGACTGGTATTATCTGAAAAATGCACATCGTCTTTGTAGTCATCTTCACAAAAGTATTCATGATTTGTATCTGTAAATGGTTCTTCAACTAGTTCATCTTGTTGATCCGGGATGAGGGCATGTTTAGCTTGGCGTCTTGGCCTAGAAAAATTATTCGATCGGGATGTTGTGCCTGTTGCGTTTTCATGGCATCGTTCTTCAGTCCGACGTAGCTGATTGGGATTTGAATGTGCGATAATGTTGTCCACATACACACCTAGCCTTTCATTGCGTAATCTCTTGCGGCAGACAAGACGAACGTGCCCCTGAATTCCACAATATGCGCAGACCCTCGTATCTTGGCCTTGATTTGAGCTTCTTACTGATGTACCGTTTCTGAATGACATATTAGGAGTAGAAACTTGTGATCTTTGCACTACTGATTGTCCACTCCATGGAAATAATGACGCTGCTTTAGAAGTGGTACGATTTTTATCCCTTTCAGTTAACACTTGTTCGAGTTTAGAAAATGTAAGATCGTCCTTCAAACTTAGCGTATCAATCAATGCAGTTAGATCTGGACGAGATATGCCATGCATTGTCTGGAAACAAAGTTCTGTGTCTGTTATTTGCCTGCCTATTTGAATGCACTTTGTGCTAAAGCCTTCATTTCAGCACAGTATGAAGTAAGGGATTGTCCCGATTGT
Source organism: Lithobius niger (assembly GCA_023313725.1). Classification (NCBI taxonomy): domain Eukaryota; kingdom Metazoa; phylum Arthropoda; class Chilopoda; order Lithobiomorpha; family Lithobiidae; genus Lithobius; species Lithobius niger. The sequence goes on along the minus strand of JAHWFP010222857.1, from coordinate 190,703 downwards.
AATATACGAGGCCTAAATTCTTCATGCGCTAGAAGTTGCTTACGTTCACCCTGGTCTAGGTGTCTTTCTCGGATTGCTGCCCACATAGTTCGTGTAGTTAGTTGACCATTGTACAAAGCTTTCTTGATGTCGTCCATCGTACGATCAAACAAGCTCATGCATTTTGCATCAGCCACGTCGAATGCACTTCTCACTGCGTCTGCCGCATCTGCATTTGGTACAGGATCAGTAATGGCTCGTTTAAACACGCCTTTAGAACGTAAATATAGCGTGACACTTGACGACCATGTCACATAATTGGACCCATCAAAGATTGTAATGCCTTTGTACTGATTTCCTGCAGCTATCATGATTGTTGGTAGGAAAAAACGTTATCTTAGAAAATTGTACACTTTTATAAAAAAAATGTATAGATTATTAGGAAATGGCAGGGAGTCTCGTAGTAAAAAATATTATGTTGCTTTCAATCACTTGGAAGTGGTTTCTGGGCTTATTTTCGGCAATATGTAGTTATTACTCTGGCTATCTCGTTTCTTTACATGGGCTTATGTACGGCCATCTTTCCTCCAACCAGAGCGGCTACCATCTTGTAAACAATTTGAACTTACTCTTGTAGGAGGTACGTAGATCTTAACTTACGAAGGAGGACGAGTATAGCAAGAATACTAGCAACAACATTGTCTTTTAACGGACGTTATGGTTTTGCATCGCTACAGACTTCAACCCTGCCAATCCGTTGGGCTTTTCTCCAAAGATGGATGATCCCAGCTGTCTAACAATAGTCCCACATTCCTTAGTCATCCCTCAACAATCAGTCACACACAACTTGCTACTTTAGTACTCAACAATCCTAGACTCCATACAACAATGAATCACATTTTACAGTAAGACAGTCCTGTCACCTGGAACTTCGACGCCGCCTGCTGCCGTTTGTCGTGTGCTGCCCGTTAGCCCTTCAACCACCCGTTCTTCGTTCGTCGTTCGCAGCCCGTTCGTCGTTCGCACACCTTGCCTAGAACTTCTACGCCACCTGCTGCCGGTCGTCGTGTGCTGTCCGTTCGCCTTTCAACCACACGTTCGTCGTTCACCGTTCGTCATTCACCGTTCTTCGTTCGCAAGCCCGTTCGTCGTTCGCATGCCATTCCACAGACTTCGACGCCGTCTTTTCCCGTTCGCCGCTCGTTCATCGTTCGCCTGCTGCCCGTTCGTCGTTCGCCCTAGCCGCTCGTCACTCGCTGCCCATTCGTCAATCACCGTGATCGTTCGCCGCCCGCATCATTCATCATCCACAAACGCTGTCGTTCGCCGGTGCACTATAGATTCTTCACCATCAAGTCCGCTGCCACTGGATCCCAGCATCGTAGTGCTGCCGTCTCCACCTTGGCCCTCAGCCTCAGTGACCACCCAAGATCATTCAGCTTCCCCATTGCCCTGCGCCCAGAAGACTCCATCAACTTCGGCATCTCTCGTCCCACAACAACAAGATGTCCAACCCCTCGAATTATCGTCAGCTTCGCATACCGGACTGACAACGGAACCCTTGTCCACGCAAGAAATTCATCGACTCATGAACCGTTCCATCAGGGAATTCTCCAACAAGAACTGCCCCTCTGCATCAACGGAGAAAGCCCCTTCAAGGTCCACTTCGTACGTCCACGAATGGATTGCATCCTCTGACATTGAAGCTCGCAAACGGAACCAACCTTCTGCCCAACCGCCTTCAAAGAAACACCGTCCTAACATTTCCACAGCTGACCTTCAGCAACTTTTATCCAATATCTTCAACACTGAAGACGATCTCGACTCAGCCTCCACTTTAGGCCGACAACCTCCGCATCGAGTCAATATTTCTCAACCGCTACTCGACCCTTACGAAGATTCCCTCTAGGCTGACGACGACCCGACTGCCATTCCCCTGTTTGACCTTCTTAAGGCGGTCGAAGCCATCATTCCCGACGACTACCTCTACAAACCCGACACTTCCACCCCCAAGCCGAAGAACAGGGGTCTTTCAACGGGGTTCGGCTATGGCCTCCGGGACAAGAACAAACGTGAAAAGCAAAGATTGGACAGTCCACGGCATTGCTCACTACACTCCTCAGAACTGAAGGCTCCCTCCTTGGCAAAGGCAACCCTCTTGAACTCGACCAGGATCCTCCACCTCCCCGTCCAGGACGCGAATCCTGGTTTTTCAGAGCAACTGGTGACGGTGCTGCCAACCCCGCCAGTTTGAAACTTACCAGCAATCCGAATTTCTGTCTACCGAAGCCAAAATGGATTTTGGCACTGCCCTCTACATCCCCCATCACACCAAAGTACCGACAGCCGTGCTCCGTGAAAATGACAAGATACTCCGCCTAGGCCTTCGCGCCAACTCCCAAGCCGACGTCCTCACCACGGCTATCAACGCACTTTGTGAGAGACTCCCTCGTGAGACCAGTCACAAGAACATCAAGTATCTTCATTTTCTCATAACCGAACTTTTCAAGAAAATGTCCTTCGCTTCATATCACTCCTTTAGCTGGTTTGCCAAGGCGCTATTTAACTCGACCCTCCTTCTAAGGGACATCGCCTTAAGTATCACGTCCAATTTGAACACATCCACCAAACACCTCCTCCGCAACCAACCTCTTCACGAGACGGACACTCTCTTCAGAGGCCGCATCCCAGCCCTCGCGAGGCCGCATCCCAGCCCTCGCTCCTCACTTGGACATCTCCCGCAAGCCTAAGACAGTGTTCAAGCCATCAAACAACCAACCCTTTTGGAAACCATACCATGGCCACACCTCTAACTTCAAGCCACCACCTCTGCCCCCTACGACCAACAACCGATCATCCCGGGATAAGAGGAAACTATCTCCCCGTCAAAATCAGTCCTTTCGAGGGAACAACCATAACAACCCACGCAGTAACAACAAGATCAGAAGGAGCTCCACCCCCGACAATCGCAGCAAGTACTCCTCCGCCTCTAGCCGTGAATCCTTTCACCGCAAGTGACTATGCCTATGCTCTCCCCGTAGGCGGCAGAATCAGTCACTTCAAACCAGCATGGCACCGGATAACAAACGACAAAACCATCCTCTCAATCGTATCCCATGGCTTTCAACCATCCTTCAACTCAAAACCCCCCATGGCGTCCACCCCTCCTTGGGAGCTCGCAACCAAGACCTCACCCGCTCTCTCCAAAGAAGTGACTGCCCTTCTGGCCAAAAACGCAATTCGCCTCTGCCCCGACCATTCAAAACCTGGCTTCTACAGCTCCATCTTCCTGAGACCGAAGAAGTCCGGTGGGGAGAGAATGATTTTCAACCTAAAACCGCTAAATCGCTACATGAACAACGACCACTTTAAAATGGAGACCCTTCAATCCATTCGCCTCTCCCTCAAACCTTAGGAATGGACAATCTCGATCGACCTCGAAGATGCATACCTCCGTATCCCCCTGCACAAAAAGTACCTCCACTACTTCCGTTTCATCTATCAGGGGAAAATCTTTGAATTCCAAACCTTCCCGTTCGGCCTCAACGCTGCTCCATGCATCTTTACTGTCGTCATGAAGCCTATCCTGAGTCACCTTCACCGTCAACAAGTAGGAGCCAACGCCTTCCTCGACGACTGGCTCCTAAACAACATCTGTCCCCACCAACTCTGGCAAGACACTCTTTTCACCATTCGGCTCCTTCACTGCCTAGGTCTCGGAGTCAACTGGAAGAAATCACGACTCCAACCCGCACAAACCTTCATCTTCCTCGGCGTAGAGTTACCTTACGAACGCCACCGTCACACCGTCAACGGACAGGAAAACCGACCTACTAGATCACTGCCTCTCTTTTTCCCAGTCCGCAACTCACTCTATAGCATCCCTGAACTCTCTCATAGGCAAAATGGACTCAATGGCCGACCTACTTCCCTACGGGTGCTGGATGACTCGACCGCTCCACCACTTCCGCATCGACCATTGGAGCAACCATCTTCTATCATCCGAGATACAGATGCCATCCGACCCCCATTTCCCATGAGAATGTCTTTACTGGTGGATGAATGCCGCAAACCTTTCCAGGACTATGCCTCTTTACGAACCTCCTCGCGATCTCCTACTTCTAACCGATGCATTCCAAGAGGGATGGGGAGCTCACATAATGGACAACGAGGTAAGCGGGACCTGGCCTCCCAACACGACCGAGTACATCAACATCCTCGAACTGAAAGCAATCCACAATGCTCTTCTCCACTTCCGTCACGTTGTAACAGGCAAGATCGTCCCAAGTCCAAGCCGACAACTCTACCACAGTCGCCTACATAAGGAAAGAAGTAGGAACATGTTCTCGGGCCCTTCATCAGATCACCTCCAAAATATTCAACCTATGCTTGGAACTCAACACAACCCTCCAACCACTCCACATCCCAGGCAACCGCAACGTGATAGCCGACGCACTATCTCGGAAGAAACCACCATCAGGGGAATGGTCCCTCAAGACACCAATCTGCGAATCTCTCTTCATCATCTGGGGGAAACCCATGATCGACCTCTTCGCCACGAGACACAATGCCAAACTTCCCCAATTCGTCAGCACAATCCCGGACGACCTAGCTTGTGCAGTCGATGCTCTAACATTCCCATGGGAGAACCTGTACGCCTACCTGATCCCTCCATTCAAGCTTCTCCCAACCGTTCTAACGAAAATCGAACAGATCCAGGGACTATTTCTTCTCATGGCACCGAACTGGCCGGCAGCCCCCTGGTTCCCTCGCCTACTCAACCTTCTTGTAGACACGCCAAGAGAACTACCAAACCCTCCGGATCTGTTATCCCAACAGAAGGGAACCAAGTTCTACCCGAACTCCAGCATCTTACATCTGCACGGGTGGCTACTAAGGCTGTACCGAACCGAACAAACCGAACCGAACATTGCCGAACAAAGGATGTTCGGTTCGGTTCGGTGTTCGGTCCTTCAAACGCAAAATACCAAACCGAACATATTTTCACTTCTAATCGACGGATTTTGATGTTTGAATACACCATTTTGAAGGTTTTTTCGCCAGCTTTCTGTTGGTCCAAACCACAAGTTCCTAGCTCTAACGGTTCAGAAGTTATAAGGGAAAATGTAAAAGTAGTGGAGATTTTTTCATGTTTAAACAGAGTTTCAACATCTATGGACTTACAAGTGTATGTGAAAATACCTACACTTGTTAAGAATCTTGTGCTTTGATGAATCTTTGTGAACTGAGTTCTTTTACATTTTAGTTTAAGATTGGTTTGGTACATTTTTGTTCGGTTCGGATGTGTTCGGTGTTCGGCTTATTTAAGATTTGTTCGGTTTGGTTCGGTTCGGCTGAAAAATTCTCGTTCGGTACAGCCTTAGTGGCTACTATCATCCAACTCATCAAAGAGGCTGGAGTTTTTGAAGAACAAGCCACTCGCATCGCCAGCAAGGCCCTACGGGACTCCACCAACAAAATGTACAACAGCCACTGGCAACGATGGTTTCATTGGTGTAAGCGGAAAAAGGTTAATCCAATCAGTCCCCCTATTCAAGACCTTCTAGTTTTCTTCACTGACCTCTTCAAGGACAAGCTAAAAGGCTCAACCATTCTAGTCTACCGCTCCGCCTTAAACACTGTCTTCAAGGCCGCCAGAAACAGACACCTCCTCGAAGATTACCGCATTTCGTCCCTTTTAAAATCCTTCGAAATTGAAAGACCATCAATCCATCACGACTTCCCGAAATGGGACCTTCCTCTGGTCTTGGACTCTCCGAACCCACCAAACCTGTCACATCAACCACCTCACAAGAAAGACAGTTTTTCTCACTTCTCTGGCAGCAAGTCTCCGTAGCAGCGAAATGCAAGAACTGTCGAACGACCCTGCTCACTGCTTCTTTTTCGACAATTGCAAATTCATCCATCTGAGGCCTCGACCTGACTTTCAAGCCAAAACTCAGAAACCATGTGAACCATCCAAACCCGTTATCATCCCGGCCCTCACAAACATCTATGACGAAGAACCTGAGCGAACTCTATGTCCCGTCCGTGCATTAAGATACTACATTAAATGTACAAGTGACCACGAATGTCGAAGAGGGCGCACTCAACTCTTCCTTCCCTTCACCAAAGAAACGAATGTAGCTTCTGCTGCAATGATCGCCAATTGGATCAAAACTGTTATCAACAGGGCATACGACAATGCGAACATCAGCTGTACCGACAGCAACATCAAGGCAACTGCACACGAACTCTGGGCACTTTCAACTTCATGGGCTTTTCACAACCAAGTCTCCATCGCTGAAACTCTACAAGCCACGTCATGGAGAAGTCAAACTGTCTTCACAAGTCATTATCTCAGAGACATGTCAAGACAAGAAGATGGGCTATATCGTCTGGGATCAATCGTAACTGCCAGATGCATAGTCCAACCCCCTTAACACTAACACAGAAACGAAGACCGCCAGAAGACAGAAGCAAGACCCCATCTCTAAAAACAAACAGCCCTTTTAAGGGCCACCAAATCCTACGAAAGAGATCCAAATTCCTGTTTCTGTTTTATTTTCAATAAAGTGTGAAGTTTTATTAAACTTTTTGGGGGAGCCGCTCCGCAACCGGGGGTAACTCGCCATGATGGTGCCCGCCACCTATAATGGCGAGGTCTGACTGTAAATGCAATTTAATTTACAGGTAGTAGAAATTTTCTACCGACGATTAGAAACCTAAATTTTGGGGGGGTTAAAATTGGTTTCTATCGTCTATACGAAAATTTATACTACCTGTAAATACCCACCCTACCTCTTGAGCCACCATCATGGTTGACATATCGAGAGGAAAAGAGATGGCCGCCAGGGGCGAGCTGTTTGCTTTTATAGGAGGAGTGTGCTTGGTGACGCTTGCGCAGTGGGGTTGCGCACTGGCCGGATCAGGAGAGCGAAAAACGTCAAGTCATAAAGAGCACTCGGATCTGAATGCAATTTAATTTAAAGTTAGTATAAATTTTCGTATAGACGATAGAAACTAATTTTAACCCCCCCCCCAAAAAAAAAATTTAGGTTTCTTACTATCTGCAAAATACTTACCTTCAGTACTCACGCTAAATTCGCTTAATTTGGCTTTTCCCATGCTCAAACAAATAATTTTCTTAAATTTTTGAATTTTCCGCCTGTTGCCCGTTTTCCCCGCCAGGCGCGCTGCGCAGTATACCTGCTGCAGCCGCCTGCCTCCCGTGGGGAAAACCCCATTCGCTTTTGAGCACGCGTCGATATAGGCCGAGCGTGTGGTTATTCCCATTCAAACATGGCGGAAAACGATCAATTTGTGATAGAAACAGGCAACGAAGAGGTGGATAATGTTAATGAACTTCTGAAGAACGGAGTTTTCCCATCATGTACTTGCCAGAAGACACCGAAGGATCTACACCCACTTTGCAGGAGGTGCCGTGGGTGCAACTTCGTGGATAATCTGTGCGATATTTGTGAACTTCACAAGGAGGCGACCGTCAAAAAGATTTTGTATACCTGGCGCCACTCGGACCAGAAAAAGGCGCAAAACAAAAGGAAGGTGGAAAAAGAAGCAGCCCTACGGAAATCGAGCCTAGACGATCGGCTAGCAGGCATGAGCAAAGACCCAGAGGCGCCCATTTTTATGAAAGAACTAGCCAGTGTCGGATCGGAATCAACGGCCGATTTCGACGGTTTTGATGATAACGAGCAGTCAGTTTACCCGGAAGGTTCGTTGGGTTCGATGTTGACGGCAGCCAGGGAGACGGCCCTGTCCGTAGTCGAGTCTAGGTCGGCTAAGCTGGAAAATAACGTCACAAGCAACGTGAGCGCTAAAGTGATCGGACACGTGGATGCAAAGTTAGGTGAGATGAAAAACGAGATTCAAGGCCAAATTACAGGATTAATCACAAGTGTTCAGGCGTTGATTGCGGGAAATGCGGGACGGCAATCAACGGGAGCGTCATCGAAACCCGGCCCGTTAGTGCAGCTCAAAAACGATCTATCGGTGCATGGTGAATCGGACGTGACAAAGAGTTCGCCGCGAGCCACAACAAAGAGTTCGCCGGCGATCCTGGAAAAGGCGGCAAAAGAGAAAAAGGAGGAAGGTAAACAGAAAGCGTCTCGCAGTTCACACAAAGAAAGAAGCAGCGAGAATAACGGCAAACTTACTGGGAAAGAAGAGGTAAGCAAGGTGGAGATTTCTAAGAAAGGAAAAGGTGCGGGGAAGCACTCAAAGCAATTGCGATCCCCGTCCGCTCCCGAGAAAGGGGCAGGCGGACGGGAAAAAGAGTCGCACAGTGGCAAGGTCGCCCTGCCCGCACCCGAGAAAAGGGTTAGCGGGAGGGCAGAAGGCATGTCCGCTACGCAGGGAAGCGGCGATCAGGGGCCGCGTTCACTCGCTCATTCCATAGCGGACGTTCGGGCGACCAGTTCGCCGGCGGTTCGCCACAGTTCGCAAGAGGCGGACGGTTCGCCAGCGGTGCGCAGTGCGCCGACGGTGCGCCACAGTGCGCCGGTGGTACACGGTTCGCAGCGTCGCTGCACATCGCCGCTTCGGGGTTCGCAGCGAATTTTCGGCATGCAAACATCGCCAGTGAGGGTAGTTGCTCCTTTTCAGGGTGTTTCTGTGGAGTCTGGTGAACGTGACCATTCAGAGGCCTATGACGGCTATAGTGGCGATCGGCGTGACGGTGATGATGTCGGCTCGCAGGACGAGGAGTCTTATGACGAACAGTACGAAGACCATTGTGATGATCATACACAAAACAGAGGAGAAAAAAGGAACCGGGTTCATTTCCCTCAGGATCCACCTATTAAATACAAGAAGGCGCAGTATAACGAGGAGGATATTTTTAGAGAAAGCAGGACCTTCGGAGAAGAACAGTTCAGACAAGAACAACGATGGAACGAGGAAGTGTCGCGGTACACAAGTCATCCCGAATCGACGGATCACGATGACCCTTTTGAAGAAGGTCCGGGCTTGATTAATTGGAAGAGCTTCGCAGGGTTCACCTTCAAGTACCTGAAAGAGTCACCTTTCTGCAAGCAAGCCACACCGAAAGAAGTAAACCCGGAGGACCCGCCAATGGAGACCCTGGCAAACGTGGGGAGTGCGAGGGCAGAACCAGTACACCTGCCTCAGTCGGCGGTAGCTTTCAGACAGCTCCTAAATAACGAATCCTTAACGAGGAAAGATGGACAGCCGATCTCGATCTCGAAGCCACTCCCCCCCCCACGACCCCAAGTTCGCAAAGATGTTCTTCACGGCCGCGGGGAGGGGGGCGCCCCCGAAAAAGAGGTACAAGACTTTTCCTGAGGCAGAGTACTTCACGGAGCGCATGGATCTGGAACTGGATTCCACACTCAAGACCCCAGCATTCATCCGGACGCCAATTCAACATCACGATAACGACGAGGCGCTCCTGAGGTGCAGCATACGGGCAAATTCACACGCGGAACTCGCGTATTCAGCTTCAGTGGCGGCGATTAAATCTTTAGTAGAAGAGAAACCTGAACTCAAGGAAAACCAGACAATTCGTGAATGCCTTCACATCATGAAAAGGGCGTCTTCCTTCCAGCAAGACAGCCTTAATTGGTCTTCACGGTTGCTGCTAAACACGGTTTTCCGGAAGAGGGACGCGCTCCTGGAATCAGCCCCCTCCATTCCGACTGACATAGCGGGACAGCTGCGGTTACTGCCAATCCACGGAGCGACTGAAGTGTTTGATGGCAAGCTTCTTCTCCTGGCACCAGAGTTAAAGGAGAAAACCAAGCCGGTATCTTCATTTAACCTACCATCGAGGGGTCTACGAGGGAGAGCGAGACCCATGATGCGAGGGTACCCACCATTCCCTTTCCTAGGATCAAGTGGAGGATCACAGGAAGGACGAGGCCGAAGCGGCAGAGGTGAAAAGAAGATAGAATCGCAGCCCTTTCGTGAAACGGCCCCGGCCCAGCCCAGGGGAAGGGGCGGAGTCCAACAGCGGGGAAGGAGTCAAAGTCGAGGAAGAGGGCGTAGACCAGGCAATAGGTACTGACGCGAAGGGGAAGTTTTCCCCCATTCACCGACAGGTGGGGGGAAGACTCTCGAAACACGTAGTAGAGTGGAGGAAGGTGACCTCGGATCCCTTCATACTGAATACACTGGAAAATGGATACTACCCCCCCTTTTCTTCAATGCCAGCACTGTCAACAGTTCCCCCAGAATGGACGGAACGAAACAAACAAGCACCGGGATTGCAAGAAGAAATAGAGATACTTTTAAAGAAAGGAGCGTTGGAGTTGGCCCCATTAAACACGAAAGGTTTCTGGAGCCCAGCAAGAGTGATTCCGAAGAAAGGGGGGGGGGGGGGGGGCCACTCGCCTAATTTTCAACTTGAGAAGGCTAAACGGTCACATCCGCAAGGAACGTTTCAAAATGGAGTCGATCGGGAAGATCAGGGAGGCTCTACAGGAAGGAGAATACACGGTTGCGGTGGATCTCGAGGACGCCTACCTCCACGTCCCTCTACACAAAGAAGTGAAACCGGTACTGGCAGTCCTCCACCTAGAAGACATAAAGACACATGCCTACCTAGACGACTGGCTAATAAGGAATTTGTCGACGGTAGTCCTACGGTATCAGCTGGACAGATGCACAAGACTTTTCGAAAGATTGGGCCTGGGAATCAACGTCAAAAAATCCAGGTTTACCCCCCTTCAAGTCTTCACCTTTTTGGGCGTAGAGTTCGACCTTTCGGAATGCAAAGTAAGGCCGTCCACAGAAAGAGTAGAAAAGACAGTCAAGTAGGTGACACAACTACAACAAATGGCGCAGATATCCGCGAGGGATTTGGCTTCAGTCATCGGTATCCTGGACTCAAACGCAGCGTTAGTCCCCCTGGGCCAGTGGAGAGTGAAGCCTATCCACTGGTTCAGGAAAGACGAGTGGATCCCAAGGGTATCATGGTTGGATATCATACAGCTAAGAAACCTACCGGAGATGGGATGGTGGACGAAGAAAGAAAACCTCCAGGCAGGCGTGCACCTGAAAGAACAGGACGCGGACACGCTCCTATTCACGGATGCTTCGTCGAGCGGTTGGGGGGGGCGCACTTAGGAGATTCCAAGATCTCAGGGAAGTGGAGTTCAACAGAACAGGCCTTTCACATAAACATCCTAGAACTAAGAGCCGTGAGGTTGGCGGTAAGTGCGTGGAGAGAGTCGCTGCAGGGAAGAAATGTGGGAGTTATGTCGGACAACACCACAACGGTGGCCTACATCAAGCACGGCGGAGGAACACACTCCAAGGACCTGATGGAGGAGACGTCCAGACTGATGGAAATCTGTGCCCAGAACTACATCAACCTGATCCCGAGACATATTCCGGGGCGGCAGAACGTCTGGGCGGACGAACTGTCAAGGTGGAACAAGATCCCGACGACAGAATGGCAACTGGATCCGGCCATCTGTGCTGCGCTTTTCGACAGGTGGGGGAAACCATGGGTGGACTTATTTGCAACAAAAGCCAACAAGCAACTACAGAACTACATTTCCCCATTCCCGGATCCGCAAGCCTGGGCGACGGATGCACTGGCCGTATCTTGGGAAGGAATGAGTGCATACGCCTTTCCCCCCCCCCCCCCCCCTTCTGTCTGCTACAACAAGTAATGAACAAAATGAGGGAGGTTTCAGGGTCATTCATACTAGTAGCTCCATACTGGCCGGCAGCCACATGGTTTCCGGACCTGATGGAGCTGAAGAGAGACGGTCCAATTACTCTGCCGTTGACAGAAAAATTTCTTTCACAACACAGAGGAACGACACTCCACCCATCACCCGAAATTCTACATCTTCAAGGGTGGTTACTCTGAAAGAGAATCTGACGGCAGATGGTTTCACTAAGGAAGTGGCAGATAGGCTCCTTCAATCCGTACGAAAATCGACGTCGAATATGTACGAGGGCCAGTGGCGGAGATGGTTCGCCTGGGCAAAGGAACATGGATGTGACCCGTGCAACCCATCTGTTTTCAAAATCACACAATTCCTCGAAGACCTCTTCAAGAAGGGCCTATCCCCGACCTCGATCAAAGGGTACAGGTCGGCCATAAACTCAGTTCTCACTTGCCTGGGGAGGTCGGACGTGGTTTCTCATCCAATCCTGTCTAAAATGATTTCGGCCTTTGAAAATGCCCGACCAAGGACTAAGAGAAGATTTGCGAGCTGGAGCTTGCCACTGGTGCTTACAAGTTTGGCACAACCACCATACGAACCTCTCGCGTCAGCATCACTAACGATTCTGACCCAAAAGACAGTTTTCCTCGTCGCTCTAGCATCGGCGACGAGACAGAGCGAGGTGGCAGCCTTTTCAAGGGAAGAAGGGAACATCACGTTTGCAAAGGACTGGTCCTCTGTTTCACTTTCTTTTACGGCGGAGTTCAGAGCAAAAAATCAGAGACCCGATAAAGCTCCAATACCGGTGGTGATTCACGCAATAGGACGCGGGAAACCAGGTCGGAGCGAGGAGAAGATGCAATGTCCGATCAGGGCGATAAAATATTACCTAGATAGGACAGACGCACTACTGCCACCTAGAACACAAAGAAAAGGCAAACAACCTCTCTTCCTAGACGTAGACAAAGGAACGGGTGAAATACTGGACAAGTCAGTCACACCTTTCAAACTAGGCGGCTGGATCTGCCAAGTCATAAAAAGAGCGTATGAATTAAGTCCAGAGCACGCAGATGTGCCAAAGGAGGTGAGAGCACACGAACTGAGAGCGCTATCAGCCTCGTGGGCCTTCGGCAGAGGAACGCCATTAGATGAGGTGGTGGCAGCATGCCGATGGAAAAGCAAAAATACCTTCATCAGGCACTATCTTCGAGAAACAAGCGGAGAAAGTGGCGCAGAAGTAGTAGCACAACACGTCGTCACTGGAGCTAAGAAGAGCCAGTAGGCGTCGAGAAGTGCACAGTGGAAACCAGGGAAGGAGCAGCTCCGGAGGCAAGACACCTCAGGAGACGGAGACGGTGGACTGGGTCTCAGAAGAACCAGGCGCCAGCAGGCGAGGCAAGAGATGAGAGGAAAGAAAATCAACTCAACGTTAAGGTGAGTGTGGGCTTGTGATGATTAGGTCGTATGGTAAGGTCTTTCTCTGTGTTTTCCCCACCTCCGGTACGACAAAGTCAGCGTGAGTACTGAAGGTAAGTATTTTGCAGATAGTAAGAAACGAGAATTTTAACCTGTTAAAATTGGTTTTTACTATCATAAAAATACTTACCTTCAGTACTACCCACCCGCCTCCCCGCTGAAGAACGAGAAAGGTTCGAAAGCGAATGGGGTTTTCCCCACGGGAGGCAGGCAGCTGCAGCAGGTATACTGCGCAGCGCGCCTGGCGGGGAAAACGGGCAACAGGCGGAAAATTCAAAAATTTAAGAAAATTATTTGTTTGAGCATGGGAAAAGCCAAATTAAGCGAATTTAGCGTGAGTACTGAAGGTAAGTATTTTTATGATAGTAAAAACCAATTTTAACAGGTTAAAATTCTCGTTTTTATATAGTTATAATAAAATCCAAGAGTTTTTAAAATTTCGCAAGTTTACTAATGAATTAATTGCTTGAGTTTAAAATAAAATGTGAGCCCATTCTTATTTTTCAAACTCACCTTAGCTTTAATTGAATCCACCATTGGTAGCAGCGCAGACCAGTTAATGTTAATGATAAAACTAGTCAGTTAGGACACCGACTCTTCCTTCCCCATACTGGGACAGGGGCCCATGCTGTGTTTTCAACGAAAAGTCGTAGTACCATAAATCGTGTATTAAAAGCTCAGTTGAAGCTAAAGCCCACCCCCTAAAATGCTGCAAAGTCAAAATCATGAAATAGTTGAGTTAAAGCCCTCAAATTATCGTTTTTCTACGAAAAATTACATAAAAGTTATATGATAGGAATAAAGGTAGTACTGCTTGCTAAGTTTACTGGCCCCTCTCCCTCCCTGTAGTAATAGTGGACTTTTCCTTTAGCTCCTAGCACCTGCACAAGGCATCTCTCACCTATGCCTCCTCCCTTCTTCACAACAATTAAAAGTATGTAAAAATTGGTCTTTCAGAGATCGTTGAAAAGCTTAGAATTTTCTGTAATAGATGTCCAGAAAGGTTAGACAATTGATAATGCTTGATTTAAAGTGCGGCCGCGGCGGGGGTGTTGGGGAATTAACTGCATAAGCCCATGGGCGTTTAATCCATGCTTTACGGTAATCAACAGTAACGTTTAAAACTGAAAAGCCAAATGTACACCATGATGTCGGGGGCGTTACAAGCAACTCAGCCGTCGTAGCGTCAGCTGTTACAATGGCATAAAAACTAAATCTTACCAGGGGCACCTGGTTGAAGATAGTTTTTATTGTCTAATGAAAATGTACATTATCTTCACCCGCCCAGCCTCCCCTCTCATAACCAAGGTTGTGGAGAGGAAGAAAGATGGCTAAACGCGTTGGTCCGAGTGCTTATACACGCAGGCTGATGTTGGCGCATGTGCAATGGAAAAGAGCTGCGAGCACGGCAGGAAAGCCAACTTTTTATCGCTAGGGATTGAGCGAAGCAAATGGAAGGGAACTGCTAAATAAATAACAGGTAATGCATATTTTCATTAGGCAATAAAAACAATCTTCAACCAGGTGCCCCTGGTAAGATTTAGTTTTTGTTTATAAGAATTTAGGCAGAGTTGCGTTAAAATGCTTTAATTGCTTGAAGGTTAAAAGTAAATGTGTTTGCATCTTCCCCTTGTTATCTGTTTACCAGACCCCACTGTAATACTAATGGCTTTATGATTTCAGGTGAAGTACCCAGATCAACAAGCATACATGACCATTCCTCGTAGAAGTGACTTTCGTGAATTGTCAAATGCATCCCACCATCGGCTCATCACCACGGTTCTTCTGTCACATAACATTTGGTCAGAACCATGCCATGTAGAAATAAGCCTTGTGTCCGATTATACTGAAGCTGAGACCAATACAGTTCGTTCCCATCAGAAAGCGGGAGCTTCGAAAGCTGATGATCTGATCATCGAACTCTGTAAAGCAGTTAAGGTTTACGTTTCACCAAAACCTATCAAGAAAGGAATTTAGAACTGCAGTGATTGTGTTTTGTACAAAGTCATGAAGTAAACAGATTTATACACAACAAAAAGCTACGGAAAAAAACTGTTGTTAATTTATGAAAGAAAAGGTCGTTGAGGTTAGTAGGGCTGAAAAAATGTTGGTTGAATTTGTATATTGATTGTCTTCGGCCATTAATGGAAAGATGTGATGCACATACTATATGTTAGGTGCTGTTTCTTACTATCTGTAAAATACTAACCTTCAGTTTGCGCTATAATCATTTCGATTTGCTTTTCTTACCCGAATTTTTAAACCCCTTTAATAGTTTAAAACCAACAATGCAATGAGGTTAGCCCAACTGCCACTTAGGGTGTTGTATTGTTGTCTACAACAATGCAACAATAGCCATCAATCCTCACTTTCGTTTCGGGTACTTATACCAGTTGGATGCATGAGAACTTGCATCCTGCTTTTCTTGTTTGTCAAGGATACCCGGAGTAATGTATTGGCAACGGGAAGGCCTCACTCCTGCTGTGTGGCGGGGTTGGGACCATTTTCTCATTGCGAATGGAAACTCGGTTCATCTTTTTTAGTTGAAAGTAGAATTCATGCTTTGTCTGCTAAAGACGTCGAGGGTCGGCTACCCTGGAACACAGAGTTGTCAACTTTTGCAATGTCAGGTCTACTGCTTCGTTTTTTTGGGGTCTGACAGGTATCCAGTCAGATTGGTTCATGACTTGAGGTAAATCATTTTTTCCAGGAAAGATGTGTTTTTTCACTGGATCTGCTTGCATGATGTATTTTTAGTAAATGATTTTATTTTTACTAACCTGTGGGGGTTAGGCCTAACCCAAGTGCGTTAGGCCTACTTTTTGCACGCAATCTTAGATCATCTTTTCGGTTGTTGATTTTGGTCGATCATTTTTTCTTTGGTTTGCGGACATGTTTCTGCTTCTTTCTCATCGAATAGGTTGCATTTTCAAGTTTAATTCACGTTTTTAGACTTGCTCGTAGCATGTTGCATGCATCTTGAACGCTGGCGATGGGCGATGGCTCTCGTGTTCTTCGCCAGCGTTCTTGCGCTCTAGACTTGCGCCATGTTGCCGGCCGATCTCGGCCACGCGAAAAGCCTGGCCAGGTTTTCCTTTCTAAAACTGTTGTCATTTTGCACGTTTGAAGCAGAAACGATTGAAATTTTTGGACGATTTTTAAAGAAAAATTATCCCCCCTTTTTCATGCATCACCAATTCTTTGGTTGGGCGGAATTTTAAAATTAATTTTAAATATTCCTGGCTGGTCTATGACGCTGCACTTTGGCGAGTTTGAGCCGAGCGTCTTCGTAGCCTTTTGCATGAAGTTTTCACGTTGAGTAAAATTTAAGTACGCTACTGTTGGCTGCTTACCGCATGCCTGATGCTTCAAAACGATGGGTTAACGTAGCTTTCGGGTTAAATGCAACCTCTGTGTCATAATTATCAGGAAGGGTCCATCTGATTCGCCCGACCACCGCGCTTTGGTTTGTTAGTGGAAAATTTTGTTTTCTTGAACGTGGGCCTCACTTCAGATCCCGAGTCGACCCACCGACGGGTCGTAGTCATTGGTTCTGATTACGTGACCTAGCCTTTCGTGGAATTTTTCTAGGAAAACAGCTTTGATTTTAGTTCATGAGGGAACACCGGCAGGGTTGCAGGTGATGGATCTCTCATCCCTTAGGCTGGTCCAACTTCTGACCTTTTCCTTTCCTTTCCTTTCCTGTTTGTGCTCATGAGGGTCTTGGAAGACGTTGCCGGATGCTGGTCCAGTGGGCATTCTCCTGGGGACTCACCGATCATCTGGTTTGGTTCTCCACTCCCCCCCCCCCCTTCCACTCACGGAGGGAGCATTTCAGCATGCTGTCTGAGCAACGTCTTCGCTTCTTTGCCTAAGGGGTGAATTTCTTCATGGCGGGACCCTCCAATTCTGGCCTGGGTCGCAATCCAGCATCAGTTTGTTTGAGCAAGTCACGAAATGAATGTTTCTTCCACTTTTTCATTGCAGGAAACTGAAAATGTTTTACAGAAAGGACGTTTTCTGGCATTTATCTGTCGGAGCTCACTAGGTGTTCCCACTAGGCGGCTATTATTCAGCTGACCTTATAAATCCCTGCCTACTTCTTCAAAGCGAATCGGTTTCATGGAAAAGCGGGCATCATTGCACTCCTAGTTTTTTTTTCGGGAATTCTAGGGTGCAATTCTGCTTTTCGCTTTTGTTCGTGCTGACATCAGAGGGCAGGAATGGCGAAGGAGTGAATGTTTTCCTTCAGAGCCCGACGTTTAGGTTCGGCACTTCGGAAAGGGTTTTTCATTGAAGCAAACAGGAAAACATGTTTTTTCTGCTTCTTGGCTTTGGAGAAGTTCATCCGTTCTGATGGCAATCATTTACCGAACTTCAATGGGGAGATTAGGGTAATCCCACTCTTCCACCTGGTTTAGGAAGGGGATGCACGGGCTCTCCACGACCATCTTCTCCAACTCTGCGCCCCTTATCCGCAAGGGGTGGGCGTTCTCTGTTTGGAAGCTGGTCTCCCTGCACGGTAGGTCCAGGAGCTAACTCTATCCAGTCATGAAGAGAAAGTCGGCAACTCGAGAGCACTTGTGCGAGAACAAGCATGCATTGTGGTCAGAATTCAAGTTGCATAGTTGCTCTTTGGGAGTGTTTTAATGTTAATGTCTTACTTTAACGAGGCCTTAATTACGGTCTTTTGGTAGATCCGCAATCAGACGTCTCTTCCCAAGTTAAACTTACCTCCCACTCAATCCAGTCCTGAAAGTGTGCCTGACGAACCCCTCTAGTTCGCATCTTTGCTACATCTTTGCGAAGAACGTTATTCTAGAAGCCCTGGCCTCTGCAGCAAGGCAGGGTGAGCTAGACGCAACATCTTGGGAGGTCAGTCAGGTTAGTTTTGAAAGGAGTCGGGCAGCGGTCACACTGGCTTTTCTGGCAAAGTTCCGTGCCAAGAATATCGTACCGGATGTAGCTCCACAGCCAATTCTTATCAAAGCCTTGGTTGGCATCGTTGAGCCAGAGGGTACTGAGAAGGCTCAGGGTCCTGTTCAAGTGCTCCACCAATGTCTCTTGAGGACGGTGGTTCCGGACAAGAGGCCAAAATCAGGAGAATGGGCAGTTCCACCAACTTCCCTTTTCCTTCAGATGGGCCTATTATCGGGCTACTCCCTCCCAATCCCAGTGACCCCGGCCAGGATCAGCAGGTGGATCTGACGAGTCATCAGGCGCAACAATGAACTAGGTCCTGTCCTTTTCGATCTGCCTGAAGATGTCCTAGCTCACAAGCTCAGGGCGCTTGCAGCTTCTAGGGCTTATGGGGCGGGAACACCCATGAATGGGGTCGTCCCCACCTGTTCCTGGATCACCCGGGACACTTTCGTCTCTCACTTCCTCTAGGATATATTATAGTACTTCGAGACGAGTGGCGTCCTTGTCGTCACTTATGGCAGCCGGGAGACAAATTCGGAATGGATGGCAGTCTTATGTGGGCACAGTGAGTAACTTGAAAGTAACACACAGTGGAATGATGTTCACAGTGGAACGATGAACACAGTGGCATGTGCATTCTGGTGAAATGGCTCCACAGCACCGGTCAGTGTCTTAGTGTAGTTCGCATGGAATTTTCTTTGAGTTGGAGGAAAGGAGTACAAATCTCGTTCTGGAGAGAATATTCACCACTACATGAGTTCGTGTTTTAGTGTTATCCCACTTGGAAGTTTTCCTCGACAAGAAGACATAAGAGTTGCGTTGAGTGAATGCACAAATGTAAAGTGAATAAGTGGCACAGTGGAAGCTTGCTATTCGTCGGCACTGAAGCGAGGAAAACATCTCAGTGTCTGCGCGAATGAATTTTTGATTGGATGCAAGCAAGTCGTCAAGTTCGATGGGAGGAGGAATCGCCCCCAGGAAATGGAAAGGAAGGGAGGATTTTTTTTTCTGGTATGAAATTTGAGTCGTGTCAATAGTGTGTAGAGCAGTGCAAATGAGGTTCGTGCTGCCCCACCGACCTATTGGACAAATTCAGCACATACTGAAGGTTAGTATTTTACAGATAGTAAGAAACGTATATTTTAACACTGATTAAATTAAGTTTTTATAGCCTATACATTACCTGTTTTAGCTTAGCAGATTTCCCCTTTGAGCTATTGAATCCCCTAGAACTTAAAGGTTGCCTTCCCTGCCGGGCTCGTACCTTACTGCGCATGCGTTGGGCTGCTTATATAAACCCCAGCGCAGCGGTAGTCGATATCATTTCTCCTAGGGCGTTTGCCGCGTGCGTTCGCTCTTGAGCTACCCTGAAGATCCACGCCTCCGCATTCCTTCAGACCTCCGCGGAGGGCATTACCTCCGCCTACCATCTTCCGCTTACCGTCTGTTTAGCGGAAGATATCGGCTAACATTCACCTCCGCATACCTTCTGGCTGCGGATGGCACTTTACTACAGATTTTCCTTCGGCCTTAGAGAACGTGGAGGTTCTCGATATCATCATTGCACGGGACTCGCCGGAGTCCCCTCCTCCACATCATCTAGGGAATGTCCCTCTACGGACCGATGCCACCGTCACTTCACGTGACCTCCGGTTATCACGAAAATTACGTACCGGAACCCTTTCAGTCCCGGCACGCGCTGCACCTTAGACGGACCTCCTTCCGCTTTGGCCCTTTCTCAAGCACCTGCTCAACGCCACAAGACAGGCAAGACACCGCCGTTCTTCGTGGTTCCCAGCCCAAGACGGCCTGTACTATCACTTTCTCTGTGCCGCCACGCGATGCGTTGCTCATACAGCTCCTCGTCTGGGCCCTCCGCCTTCCCAAGCTGCCTTCCTTCGGGACGGCCGCCCCTTGGTTCCTGCCCAGGAAGGCTCACGTCCGGATGGCGTATGGGCGGTAGGGAAATCAGTTTGACTTGCAACGTTCCTCACCATTGGTCCCCTCCCCACTGAGAGCTGCCTCCACGCAGCCTTTCTTGGGATGGACCGGCTCACTGCCTCCTATCAACTTGCATCCTTCCTCCTCCAGCATTGAACGCTCTTGAGTCATGGAAGAAGGTATGATATCCCTCTGCACCGCTACCATCTGCGCATCCTATTGCGCAGCCCTCCTTTTGGACTATTTGCTCCGACACAGGAGCCCACTCGCCCTCTTTCTAATTTGTGTTCCTTCCTTCCTGTCTCCCTCCGCCCCTGCGGAAGGAGTGTTGGGACACCCAAGTGGACTCAATAATTTTTTATCATTCCACGATCCTTCTTCCAGACTTCGGTCTATTACAAGAAAGGGAGACACTCGCTACCTCCTGCGACCATGACCCACTGCGCACTCTCTGAGCAACCTCCTTCTGCGAAACCATTGGGATGTGTCTTCAAGCTTCTCCACTGGCTATTCTGCTATCTAGTCCAGAGATCCATCCGCACCACGACCTTACGAATGCCTCCGCACCATCACCATCTGCACATCAGGCTGTGCAGCTCTCCTTTTTTTTTATTAAAAACTATAGGTCGTCCGCTTGTTTTCTTCGGCTTCCAACCTACACAGAGGTATTAATCATTGCTTCCTTAAAAGTTCACTTTGTACCCCAGCCTCCGCTTCCTACGTTCGCCCTCCGCTATTGCCTCCACACAGCGAGGTCTCACATTAAAGGAATAATTCCTCCTCCCATACTAGATGCATCCCATCACTTCACCACCGCTCAGCCTCTGTTTCGCGGATCTTAGTACCTCCGCCTTCGGCTACCGAGTCTTCCGCCTCGATACATCACACACACGTTAACATTGCGCCTCTAAGGCCTTGTCATTCATCCTTCACAGAATGGACTCTTCCGTCCCTTTGGGACAAGACTGCTTATCTGGACCTTCCATCGGTCTACCACCTCCGTCATCATTCGATATACTTTCCTCGGCTCCTACTTCAAACCTCCCTCGTCCGAGTTATGTGCTCAGCGACTTTCCTGCTGTTAGATTCCGCCTCCACCAGGCAGTCTCAGGAACAAGATTCTGCTACTGCTGCAATAACACAGTGTTTATCTCCACCAACGGCTCCGCCTCCGCGCACATCCCTTCCTCCTCTATAGGAAGGTTGCTCTTGTCATGTACATCTCTCACAAACCCCTGTTCGATGGTTGGACCGCCATCCCATGGGACAACCCTCCCATCCGCAGCAGCCTCCAGTCCTTCCAACAACCGTGAGTCCCTCCATATCATCTGTTCCTTCACGTAACACTAGGATCCTCGAGATCTCAGGAACCTCCGCTTCTGCTTCGACATATATTCTGTGTCAACAGTCATCGCCTTAACCAACCACGTCAGGGCTTCATCCTCGCGCAAACGTTCAGTCCCGGTATTGCCAGCATCACGATCTAGTGGTTCTTCCGTACCTCCTCCCAAACGAAGCAAGGCGAATTTTCCTTCAGCCACCACAACGATTACTTCGGCGTCCTCCGCTATGGGAACAAAGACTACCCTCCCTCCTGTCCACACAACGAACAAAGGCCAATACACTGTTTCGGCTCCACCTTCACAGACCAACGTGATCCCGGCTGTTCCTGGGCCTTCCGGCCTCCATTCTACTATCAGTATCCTGAACAAGACGAGTGTTCCAACCCAATCCTCCGTCCGGATCAAGCAAGTCCGACAACGTTTTGCCCTACCGCTTCATCTTCAAGCTCCTCTATCAACCACCGAGTTGCCGGTTACCTCGTCTCCTATTCAACCAACTCTTCCTCCTCCGATTCCACAGGACAACTCGATTCCGGCCAAACCTCCGCTTACTCTGTTCCCCTCCCAGACTGTGCTCCGTGAACCCTTATCGAGGGGTCTTCACTTTCGGCCAGAGAACTGGAGAATTTAAACTTCAATGTTGACTTTGTTTTGCAGTTTACTCAGCGATTCACCGATGACTATGCAACCCTCCGCAACTCCCTGGTGGACTTACCTGCCCTCCGCCAGTCTGCCACCGAACTGGAAGCCCTCCAAGTTGAAAATGCTATCCTCCGTGCCACTAATGATGCCCTAACAAATGAGCTTGAAGTCATCAACTGGAAATATTATTCACAGCGCCCGATCACGGAAGCGTCGCCCTCATAATGCTCCCTCCGCTCTTGGAACTCCCCTGTCACCAACAGACTGTTGTTTCGATGCCATCTCCGTCCTCCGAGCTGCTCCCTCGCCGCTCCCATCACCATATCGGGACCCTTCTTCAACGGAACCCGCCGTCCTGACAGCACCTACCGAGGCGATCACCCCTCCGCTTCCACCTCCGGTTTCGCCAGACGGGACCTCCGTTCCTTCTGTATCACAGGCCCTTATTCCTGTAACGCTGAACGAGCAACCTTCTTCCGTTTTATCTAGCCTAGGACTAGTTTTACTTCTGTGCACTCCGCTCCTTCACCTCCGCTCTCTGTGCCGCCAACCGACACTTCGGTACCTCCTGTCCCCGTCACACCATCACCGGCCACTCTTTGGCAACATTCAAAACACAATCCTCCATTGCCAGGCTTCTCTAGTTATTCTGTATGGCAATTTGACGATGCGCCATCCTTCCTTCCGGTTTTCCACAGCATCCACCCCAATGTCAAATCGACGGAGGGCGACCTGCCCTGTTCCCCTTGCCGCTCCAAGGCAACAGGGTAACTTTCGGCTTTCGACTGACGCTGGACTAAGAAGCTTCTCCTATTCTGCATTTTGAAGTCTTCCCTTCTGCGAGAAGTCTGCCTATGTCAACCTTAATGGATCCCATGCGCATTCCTCTCGCCCGGTGTTTTTTTTGGGCCTCCTCTGCTCCGCCCCTACAACAGGCGGTCCACCAGGATCAGTTTCGGTGGGACTATTTCCCCGGACTTCTCTATGTGCACAACTGGGCCGGACATTCTGCAAGACCCTTTCCATCGCCTATAACATTCCGCGGCCCTACTACAGCAGTGCCTTTTCCTCCGGTCGCACTCAAGCTTCCTGCCTCGGCCTCCGCATCCGCCGGATGCCCTCCTCGAACATTCACTACCATGTTTTTCCAATACGTCCGTTCCACCGAGGCTTCGCCCGGATCCTCCGGATTTCTGCTATGTACTATGGTCCATTCTGCATCAAGACGCCGCTCTAACCTACCTCTGGCTTCTTGGTTGTGACTGGCCATTCCTACCTCCGCATATGCCTCCGCAAGAACATCCTGTCTACTTCCTCCGTGCCGTCGTCTCTAACCTCCGCTCCTCAGCCTCCCGCTAGGTAAGAGGCTTCATATACTATTTTGATCTCTTTACCTTGTCCCCGTATGAATTGACCTCTGCATGCGATGACGTTCTATAACCATACTGAAAAATATTTTTATAATAACCCTTTGCTTTACCGCACCCCCAATCTCTCTCTTACCGGACGAGAATGGAGCAGTTTGCACCTCCGCTCAATACAATACCTCCGTCCTGGCGGACACCTCCGCCCACAAGTGAAAGTGGTTGGGTCAGCAGTTGATCTTCATCAAGACGTATTTTGC
The DNA here is from genome assembly GCA_023313725.1 of Lithobius niger. NCBI lineage: Eukaryota > Metazoa > Arthropoda > Chilopoda > Lithobiomorpha > Lithobiidae > Lithobius > Lithobius niger. The sequence continues at coordinate 167,115 of JAHWFP010222857.1, read as the reverse complement.
CTGGGGCAGCCGTCTCGTACCGCGGAAATTTGGCCTCCGGTTGCCGGGAACGCTCTGAACCTAGCCCCCCTCCGGGTTACGAAGTCTGCTAAGATAAAACAGGTAATGTATATTTTCGTCTATAAAAAGACTAAAATTGCAGGGCCTGCACTTGCTTAATTTTAGTTTTTATTGCCTAACCGAAAATATACATTACCTTAACTCCCGCCCAAGCCTCCCCACCATGAGCTAGGTTCTGGTAGGAGGAGAAATGATGTCGACTACTGCTGCGCTGGGGTTTATATAAGCAGCCCGACGCATGCGCGGTAAGGTACGAGCCCGGCAGGGAAGGCAACCTTTAAGTTCTAGGGGATTCAATAGCTCAAAGGGGAAATCTGCTAAGATAAAACAGGTAATGTATATTTTCGGTTATGCAATAAAAACTAAAATTAAGCAGGTGCAGGCCCTGCAATTTTAGTCTTTTTACTATCCTAAAATACTTACCTTCAGTAGGACCCACCCAGCCTACCCCGCTTCGCCGAACCCACAGACACAGAGGATGAAGGATTCGTAACGAAAGTGAGGATTGATGGCTGTTGTTGCATTGTTGTAGACAACAATACAACGCCCTAAGTGGCAGTTGGGCTAACCTCATTGCATTGTTGGTTTTAAACTATTAAAGGGGTTTAAAAATTCGGGTAAGAAAAGCTAATCGAAACGATTTTAGCACATACTGAAGGTAAGTATTTTAGGATAGTAAAAACTAATTTTAATCAGTGTTAAAATTTACATTTTATGTGTCAAGTCCTTTAGATGTACCACATTATCTTTCTGAAAAATGTCCTCAATGGCTGATACTTGTGATTCATTTTGCTCATTTAAAAGAGTCAAAAACCCAGAATCCCCTTCCCAATTTTATTGGGTTAAGGTCTTTAATGCACTGTGGTGACGTCACGCTAACACATCCCCATGCTAAAATTGTAGTCATTATATATGGTCAATCTGAAAACCCACACATGTCACCGTTGGTTAAGTAATAGATATCCGTGAAGTAGACCCGGTTATCCCGAAATAATTGATTGTCTGCGAGAAACGGAACAGTCCAAAGATCGAGGGGTGGCGAAATTGCACGAGCGTGTTAGCGCGAGTTCGATTTTGCTACCCTGAGATCTTTGGACTGTTCCGTTTCAAGTAGATGATCAATTATTTCGGGATAACCGGGTCTACTTCACGGATATGTGTTTTAATGCTAAGATGTGACGTCGAGCCAACATATCTAGTTATTTGAGATTTAAAAAAAATTTATTTGAAAATTTTATTTGTGAATCATGACATAAATTCCTGAACTCAAACTTCCGGTTTAAACTTCCTGTCTGCGAAAGTCTCACGTACGCGAGGACGTCCCTATATCCAGTCCCAGTCACGATGTTTGTGTTTAAGGTAAAACCGTATTTTTTCTACTTTATTAGTTTAAATAAGATATAGCGTATAAAAGCGCTATTCGCTTGAGTCTCGTAGGTTTTTAGGTGTGTTTAGAAAGTGTTAGTAGGCTAGTTTTCGTACCGTCGGAACGAAAGGTTGCCGGGTTCGGATTGGACCATTCATTCATGGATGGGGGTGGGGAGGGGGCTAGCATCGTACACGAGGTTTTTTTTTTTCGTGTTAGTGCGGAAAATGTCGCCATGTTACAAATGTGCTGTTCGCTTGAGTATCGTATGTTTTTAGGTGTATTTAGGTGTGTTTACAAGTGTCGGTAGCCTAGTTTTAGTACTGTCGGAGCGAAAGGTTGGCGGATTGGGCCATTCCTCCATGGGTGGGGTCCTAGCATAGTAGCCTACGCGAGGTTTTTTGTTTTTTTCGTGTTAGTACGATAAATGTCGCAAGTTGCAAATGTGCTTATTTATGTTGGTTGCAATGGGGTGTGCTGCTTGAATTTGTGTTGTGTACGGTAGTTTTGCAAAGTATGTCACATGGTAGAGCAGTGGTTGTGTAGAGCGCGGTAAAAGTGTTTGATTATCAAAAAAGTGTGGGTTATCAAAATTAACCCACGGTGACGTGTGTGGGTTTTCAGATTAACCGTATATAACGGCTACACTTTTAGCATTGGGATGTGTTGGCGTGACGTCACCACCGTGCATTAATTTTTGATAGCCCACACTTTTTAATTCGATGTGTCACGCGTCGAATTAATGTGGTTATGGCCAAAAAACGGGGGTACCCGATTTACGTCAGCGACATCTCAAAAACCAGACACATTTGTTCAATTCTGATCCGACGAAAATTAAGTATGCGGGTTTGTGACTTGCAGTGCGCCAGTACACAAGGTATTATGCTGTAGTTAATTTAGTTAGGGCGGTTTTAGTTCGCTAACCTCTAAAAAGGTCTCTGAGCGAAAAACAGTCGTCAAATAATACAAGATCAGTGCTGACGTCAGCGCTTCCTCAGCGTAAAGGTGTGCACTCAACGCCCATCATACGAAAAATTGCGGCGTGTAAATGCGCATTTCGGCAAGTTAGCTCTTTAACATTGCGGTCGGTTAGAGGCTATTGTGTACGTCCAGATGGCTCCCCTCCTATGGCGCAGAACAACCCAAAGTGAGTTATCACTTACCTTTGCGGTGACCTGGATGGTACACCGAATTTCTGTGATTGAATCTGGATGGTACAATGAATGCAATGCTCGTATAAGACTTTTGCTGTTAATTACTGCGCCATCCTCGCTGCTTTTCGGGTGCGATATATTACAGTATTTTATTACGCGTATGTGTGGTGTTGTTTCCTATTGAACGAGTGAGCAAAGCGAATGATGTCCTGTTTTCACAGTGGCGGATTGGCCAGAGGGAGGGAAGGGCGGGATATTCCTAATGGCCTCTTTCAGATTTTTTTTAAAATCCGTAACAGGAAGACTCACGTAAGTTTTATTGGTTCGACATTAGTTTTAACCACAGATTTAAAATTACAAATAATAACGATAACGATAATTATAAAACGCTAGTAAAACAAGTACTTTGTATTGAGTAGCATAACAAAAATTGGCCACATGAAATTGCAGTGTTATATTCAATGTGGACTTTGTCACAATTTTCGTGTGAATATTTTAACTTTTGTTAATACACTTAAAAAGTGTAAATAAATTTAAAGTAGTCAACCTCACGCCCCCTCACGCAATATGATTTCTCCTACTTCCCCCCCCCAACCAAATTACTGCTGAATTTATGAAACATGGTGTTCGAAGATTTTAAAAATGTAAAAGTCTGATGAACAAGAACAACGGGTGCGGGAAACTGTAAAACAACGAAGCTTTCAGTTTGTTTTTTTTGTAAGAAAACCAATATCAACGTCCAATGAAAACTTATCTGGTCAGTGATTGCATCGTCGCACACAAGATTCTGGCTCATTTGCCGTATCGTAGTAGCAAACGTTACGAGACAATTTTTTTAATATAATGTGCAATATAGTAGATATTCTTCAGTACACCATGCATTTAAATTTTTTAGTAGTGTCCTGTTGGTATGTCTGCCGTTCCAACTTCATACGTCAATTACAGATATTTTTTTTTATTCTACCATACGACACGTCGAATTACTAATGCAATGTTAGTGCATCTTGTTTGATAATCTAAGACTTTTATGGGGTCTACACAACCCCTATTCAACCATCTGAAGCTCCACCACGTGACATAATGACCAACTTTTCATAGCTACACAACACAAATTCACCCAGCACATCCCATTGCAAAACCATCATACATAGGCACATTTGTGACTGGTGACATTCTTCATACCGACACGGAATAAAAAAAATGTTGCAAGCTAAGCCTAACCCGGTAACCTTTTGTCCCGACAGTACAAAAACTAGGCTACTGACACTCTGAAATACACCTAAAAAAAAACCTATGACTTAAGCGAATATTTAAACTTTTATTTAAACTATTAAAGTAGGAAAAAATACAGCCTTACTGAAATGGCAGCTGCTCCTGTGAGGTGCTTGCAGCTGACGTTATTGGTGTGCGGTTGCGGACTCAACTCTATTTACTTCCGAACTTCAGTTTTGGCTTGATGACGCATAGTTGATTACGACCGGGTTGAAGGTTCGATAATCCCTTGCGTAGGCTTTGAGTAAATTAAAATTATCTATTGGCGCTGCCACCATAAGGGATAGCAAAACGATTTAACTTACACTAAGGCCAGGAAAAAAAAATTGTTCGGTTCTCGGGCGCGGGCGGGTCCCCAAAAATCATGCGGGTCAATCGCTTTTTATTTCATTCGTCTTACGTCGATACCCGTGGAGTGAGGCACTACCAAAATATTTATTCTTGCGAAAATTATTGGACACAATTATTTCAAACTTATTACACGCACGCAACATATATTCATTAAAATGCACAGAAAAAATCGGACAAACGGCTTTAATAGTTTCGGAGAACCGTTTTTTTTTTTTTTTTATTTACGTGCGGTAATGAAAATCGAAAATTTCCGTGTTGACAAAACGCGTCCGAAAGTCGGCGTTAGTTAGGCTAAAAATCTTTGTTTCCACCTGATAAGCAATAGTGTGAAGGTTTATAGGCTCCTTATCCATTTCAGTTTTGCATCGTTGCTGCTGATTTAATTTTCTAATGCTGTAAAACATCATCTTTCTTGTGATTTGCAATGACGAACTAAAACACAAGTGCTCGTCAAGCGCTCACGTGAAATACGAAGCGATCGGCGGCGTCCATGTTGATATCGTGCATCAGCCAATGAGAGCACGCAAAATCGGTCACGTGGTGCCAACCAGCCAATAACGGAACGCGATTTTCAAATGCTTTGGAAAGTTAGCTCGAAACGGCCAGAAACGGCCTACTACAATTCGCCTGATTGGCCACTGCCAAATGGCCAACGAGAAAATATGTTGACAGGCCTATATTGAGTGGAATTCCAGCTTTCCAACTAATACAACATGGCAACGCCCAGTCAAATGATTCGACCGCTACCGCTGATCAAAAATGACCAATTTTCTGCTTTTTAACTTAGGAAAAAAGAATGAGAAAGACATTTTTGTAGTTTTTAGTGAGTCTACACTCAACTAAAGTGCTTTTAATAAAATTGTAGACATTGGTAACTACGTTTTTTTTTTTCAGAAATCGATGCACAACATGTCAGGAATTTCAGCGTTTCGCATTTCGATATTTTAGTGGAAAATTGCGTTTTTCGGCCCATAGTTTACCTTCAAACTTCTACGTATATATACGTCATTACTGTGTTTGGGATGATTTTTTTGGGCGTATATAACTTATACGTTCATACTGCTTAAAAGATTAAAGAAAAATGTTGAGCATTTTCATAGCATTTTGAAAATAAATAATAAAATAAAAAGCCGGGTGGCCTGGTCCTTTTTCGACCTTCGAAATGCCCGAGAACCAAACTTATTTTTTTTCCCGGCCTAAAATATCCGTTATCTTAAATAAGCTAAGTAAGCAGAAATCCAGAAGTTCGTTTTTTTTTGTTTGTTTTAATAAAACAAGTTAAAAGCAATTTTGGTATTTTTACAAAAAAGAAAACACTTTACATTCGGTAGTTTTAAATAAAAACTTTGACTGGTTCGTTTACATTAAAATGTGAATAGGTTTACAACTGAAATCCATGGTTTACATTAACCCCAACTTGGACTTGAACAATTAATAAAAAATTTGGACAGGGAAGAGCACGTGTATCTGTAGTGTTGCACTTTGTAACGCCGGATGCTACGACGGCTGAGGTGCTTGTAAAGCCCCCGATATCATTGGTTGACGAGTACTTCTTAGCATCAAATTTTGGTACTTATTACGACTTTTTACGTTAATAAGCACAGCATGGGCTGCAGTCCCGGCATGGGGAATGAAGCGTCGGTGTCCTATCTATATGCCTAACCTTAATGCTGCCGGTATTTATCACTGTCATCAACAGTGGAAATTATTTAACTGTTTGAAAAAGTATAAAGCTAAGATGGGCTACATATTAATTTACACTTGAAACAATTAATCAACTAGTAAACGCTCTGAAGTTTAAAACTCCTGGTTTTTATTTTAAAACATCAGCAATATAAAAATGGGTATTTTACACTTGGTTACTAGAATGGCTTTTACATGTCTGAAAAAGCAACAACGCTTGAATTTACATTAAAATTCGTTTGAACAAGAACAATTTTGTTAGTTCTCAAATACATTTAAATTTCTATTAGGAAAAGAAGTTTTTTTCTTGGGTTCCAATCCAGGAATACCCAGCAAGCTGAACCGCTTTCGCTAAGTTACAATTATATGTGACGATTATTTTTCACTAGGATCAAATCGTCCAACAGTTATTTTTCCCCGAATCCACGAAGATCGAACCGTCCCTTTGTTTACATTTAAGTTTGTCAAAATGAACAAAGAATGAACTTGGCTCTTTAGAAAGAGGTGCCTACTTGTACGTTATGGAAGGCAGCAGAAATGCCGATGGCTTGCCAACCATAATTTATACAAGCTAGAAGTTAGTTTAAGTTAAACTATAAATTTAGAATTGGGGGGTCCTAAAGATAAACTTTTAAGCTAAAACTAGTAACATACGAACCACTACCATTTTGCCAGGCATGGCAACCATGGACATGACATCTCCACTCCCGACCGGTGTGACCCTTCTAGCTTGCGAGATCTGTGAGCTGTGCTCAGGGCTGTGCTTAGGAGGGAGGGCTGTGGGGCCTTTTTATGCTAGCAGGTCGGATTCTCGGGACCAAAGCGCGGACGCCGAGGAAAGCTGCGGGGGTCTGATTGGTGGAGGGCCAGGAGAACAATAGAAAGTGGGAGGAGACGTCGGTTGGGCAAAGGGTTTTGGTGTAGAGCCGTTTGAAGGAGTAGCGACATTTAAAGGTAGGCCAAATTGAGTTTTAACTCATGAACTTTAGGAAAGTGTAAGGATGTGCTCTGCCACGGCACGCCACTCGAGCACCTCCTCACAGGGCGTAACTTGAAGCCTGCGCACTGAGGCTAGACTGCGCGCGCAGTACAGGGGAAGATGCCATGTTGGTAAACATGTTGGCAGCATGCAGCAACAGGTGCACGAAGGTTTGGTAAAGCGTAATGAATATGTGCAAAAAGTAAAAGGACTAGAAAACCCCAACTGCGTGTTTTGTGTTAGCGTTATGAACACATTCTCACTGTTATGTGGCGCCCAACTTCAGCAACAACCCGACGATGGTGAGCCGAGATGAACTTCAGAAACCAACGAAAAAATGGTGAGGCGGCCTAACCGACCTCGTGGGTAAGGTAGCCAAAGTGAAACACAATGCCGGTAAGATCGTTCGGATTTGAAACAGCTAGTGCTGAAATGTACCTCAAGATCAGAAGAAGCTCAAAAATTGAAGTGTTCACTACAAATTTGTAACGCATTGATTTGAAAACAAATAAGAATTTAAAAATTAACCAATGATTGACTACCTTTTCCTGGCATCGACGCACGCCCAAGCCAACACGATGTCAAGAGCAAGAATTTGTTATTCTCCTTCGTAGAATCCTCCTCACTGCGTTACAAGATTGGGATCCTTCCCTATGCCTACGGCACGTTTTTACCTCATTAATGCAGTCATTTATGCAAGATATTGCGTCACTTCCGCTTCTATCTCACTTCCCCCTACCCTGCTCGTATCCACTCACTCTTTTTCTTGCCGCTGGCGCGTGCAGTCAGAAATTTTTGAGCCGAGATTGTTAAATTACTAAGAGGAATTCGTTTCGAACGATCGTTTTCACAGTTGAACTGGAGTGCGCCATCTTTCAAAGCCAGCAGCGTTGCTACGAGGCTATGCGGTTGGTGGTGAGTATTTTCTATCGAGCCTGGTTGGAGAGTATTAAGATGGCAGCCGGCATGGTGTCGGCAGACCTTGCGAGAACAAAAAAAGTGGCGGCTTGTTAAGCCGGCCAAGTGCGCCCGCACGTGGATATAATTGCTGGAGAACGTGGGGCGGTGGATTGTTATGGATTGTCAGGTTCGTAGTGGTTATGTTTTGGTTTGTGTAGCCGAATTTAGGGAATAACGAGGAGATAGTGAAAGAGACGTGTGTTTGGGAGTTCAGATGTGAAACCCGTTGTCGGAGTCGGTAACTGACCGAACTGACGGAATCCGCAAGTGGTGGACTGTGGAAAACAGTAGTTGTTGCTGGTGGAAAAAATTGCTCGGTTTTAAAAAAAAATTTTTTCTTGGGTGATGCGGTACGTGGTGGCGTGCAATGGCATCGGTTCTACCGAGCGTGAGTAGATGATTTTTGTGTGTGTGCGGTTGGATTGTTTTAACGGAGCTTAAAAATGACGAGCACGTGGTATGCTGGAAGTTTGACGGGCCGTCGTGCTGAGTGGGCGGCCATTGGGGCATCGCCGGCGGTGTTAGGTATTGTAGACGGTGCTGGTCTAGAGTTGGAAAATACGCCACCGCTGAGGGCGGTTTCGGCGAGACCGCCATTATTTGACGATGCGAAAGAGAATGCCTCAAAATTGAGCGAGATGTTGGCTCAGGGTGTAATTGAGAGGGTGAAAAACGGGAGTGTAGGATTTGTATCCCAGATTTTTCAGTGTCAAAGCCAGACGGATCGATCAGGATAATTTTGAATTTGAAAGGCTTGAATGAGTTTGTAGTGGTGAGAAAGTGCTACTTGGATACACTACCGAGGGTAGTGGAGCATTTACAGCCAGGGTGGTGGATGGCAACCATCGATCTGTCTCAAGCGTATTATGCAGTGGCAATAAAGGACGGTGCACGAAGATTGTTAATGTTTTCCTGGCAGGGTTGTCTGTACCGCTTTTGTGTGATGCCGTTTGGTTTGGCTTCGGCCTCGGGTACTTTTATGAAACTTATGTCAGTGGTGAGGCGCTTCTTGCACCGGGCCGGTGTGTTAATTTTCGTTTACCTTGATGATTTTGCAGTGATAGGCCCGTCCCCAGCAGGGGTGCGGCATGATGTGCGGAGAGTGTTGGAAACCTTGCGGAAGTTAAGCTTTTTCGTAAATTACGGAAAGTGTGTTCTGGTGCCGTCGCAGGCTTTGAAATTTTTGGGTATGATGTTGGATCTAAAGTCAGCCCATTTTGTGCTGCCACCTGAAAAACAGGCTCGTATGATACGATTGGTTGTGATACTGCAACGGAACCCGGTCACGGTTGTTAAAGAGCTTCAATGGTTGTTGGGCCTGGCGGAAAGTTTGTTGTGTGCTGTGGAGAACTGCAAGTTGCACACACGTTGGTGGCAACACGACCTGGTGACCTGGTGTCGTGCGGGGGTGCACGGAGGAGGCCTCTCGCAAGGGTCTTACGAAGATTTAAACTGGTGGGCGAAGGCTCCGAGTCACACGGTAGTAGCAAAATCCTGGGTTTCTGTGGAGGCCGCAGTAGTGGTGACAACGGACGCTTCGGACATGGGCTGGGGAGCGGCCATAGGGGATTCGCAGGCGCAGGGAAGGTGGCAACCCAAGGAGGCTGCCTTGCATATAAATGCGAGAGAATTATTATCTATGCTAAAAGTGCTAGAAGTTTTTGGTGACCTGGTCAGGGGACGGGTCGTACGAATCCTTTCGGATAATGTGGTGGCCTTGTTGTATGTGAATCATGAAGGGGAGACGAAGTCCCAGATACTTAATGCCATGGTCCGTAGCCTAGAGCAGCGTAGAAGTCAGTTGGATTGTGTGGTACAGGCGGCGTTTGTGCCGGGGAAGTTGAATGTGACAGCGGATGGTCTGTCTCAAAATTTCTGGGACAGTTTTGACTTCCGATTGTGTACTGCGGCGTTCCAGAAGATTTGTAGGTGGTTTGGGACGCCAGACGTGGACTTGTTCGCATCAGAGGCGTCGGCCCAATTGCAACGATTTGGGTCGTGGGGACGCTGCCCAGAGCCAGAGTTTGTGGATGCATTCAGCGTGAACTGTTGCTCGTTCTTTCCGTCCCTTTTTCCCCAAATGTCCTTTAATTGGACATTGCGTAGACAAGCTCATCGTGTATCGAGTAAAATGGGCAGTACTGGTGACACCGGACTGGCAGTGTGCAGCCTGGTTCGTCCGGCTGTTGGCCTGTGCCAGGGAGGGACCGTATCCCGTGCCCTCCTCTGGGACTCTTCCTTCGACGTCGAGGTGGCGGATAAGTGGGGTCCCTGGGTGGTCTGGGATGTAGATACTGGATGATTGCCAAGTGGGACCAAGGTCACCACAGCCATCTTCGGAGCGATTCCGAGGTGTGCACTGCTTCCTAATCTATCCCAATCTTGTAACACAGTGAGGAGGATTCTACGAAGGAGAGATGAAGATTCTCCAAGAGAACTTGTTCTCCCCAGGAGAATCTAAGTTCTCTGAGTGGAATCCGACGAAACTGTGTTACAAAGCAGGACCCGCCCGCCTCCCTGCATGGAATCGTACATTCACAGCAAGAAAAGAGTGAGCGGACGCGAGCAGGGTAGAGGGAAGTGGGATAGAGGCGGAAGTGACGCAATATTTTGCATAAATGTCTGCATTAATGAGGTAAAATCGCGCCGTAGGCATAGGGAAGGATCCCAATCTTGTAACACAGTTTCGTCGGATTCCACTCAGAGAACTTAGATTCTCCTGGCGAGAACAAGTTCTCTGGGAGATTCGTCATTTTACAATTAATAAGAGAAGCATTGCATTCAGTACGATCGTTCAACAATGAACTGTTTAATGAAAATCTCTTCTTGCGAATTTCGAAGCAGTAAAGTGCAAAAACGCACAACACAATTCTAAAATGCATTTTGTAACGAGCAATGGCCAACCAAAGCAAAATTTGCGTGCCATCCAAACAATGCTGGGTTCGTACGCAACACGCTTCACTGTAGCGTAACGTAGTGAAAAATTCACGATCGCAGCGTAATTCAACAACTGTGTAGAACAAACCAAATCGTAAGAATAACGATAGGCTATCATGACTATCGAGTGTTTTTTCCTGGACCAGGAGGTCCACCTTGTCCTGATCAAAGAAGCGAGTTTTCGCGCCCATGCGTTGTGTATGAATGAACGCTAGCTCCAAACAAAGCAAGCCTCGCACGCAGGTCACGCCATGCATTTGCAGTGGCTAGTGCCAAATAAAAATAAAAAATTGCCCTTTCGAAGCATTAATTAAGTAGAATTCTTATATGAATTAAACAACTAAGCACCATTCGAGCACAAATTAAAGTGAAAAAAAATTTTTAAAGCAGAAAACGAACTTTGCTAGCGACGCATTATGCCTGGTATTATGGTGCACCCTGTGGATATCGGAATCGTAACGAACAAAGATGGAGCGACTAGAGAAGATGGTTCATTACGAGATATGGACTATTCGTTTTATGGCCGGGCATGTTTGTAGAATGCAGCGTGGTGTGACGTCATATTACCTAATTCCACCATAGTGCCCGAACAGCCACACCAGACGGCAGCACAGGTTCTCGTAGGAAGTGAAATTTGAAATAAAACAATGGTAGCATCGTTACCATGGTAACCACCGCTACAGCGCCTTCGGAAACTAATGAAATACTAGTGCGTGGGCAACATCCGAAGTTGAACTAATTCTGTGTTCGATTCAAACGTATTCAGTTCGTTACAAGAAACGTGAACTACGGAAAAACCTTTAAGCCTAATCGGCCCCTCAGATCGCTTCTTGAAACACAAAAACATGCGTTATACGTAGCGTTACTCGTAACTACAACTCGTTTTAAAATTGTATGTTGGACTAAAAAAATAAAACTTGATCAGACAGTTCTGATTTATCTTAAAATTATTTTAATATCGTAATCTCACATGTGATAGTGATTGTTAAGCGATTAATTTGTATTCGTATTGTGATCAATTTGAGTTAGTTACGCTAAATAGCTTCGATCCCCATGATGCTTTGCGCTTCCTGTTTCTTGACGATAGTGCCCGCAGGTGGTAAATCGTTAAAAGCAGATATTTATTTCAACCAAATCATTTGCGTTGTCGGAGAAAAAGTGACACTAGCTATATATTCTACCCTGTATAAAAGCCAACAAACTCGTAAAAAACGACGAGAAAAACTATAATAAACGTAGATTAGTATTTTTGTGAGTTTCCGTTTACAGAGTTTCCGTTTTGGTATGTTTAAAGCGTTCGGTACGTCTATGACTGGTGGAGGTAATAGACGTCACTCTCTGCAGCATGGCCGTCTCCGTGTGTTTCCTTTAAGATGGCCGTCTCCTTCCAGGGGGTGGCAACTGTACTAGAACCAATGCATTACAAACCTTCACAATCTGCCTTCCATCCAACGCTTGGCCGACGTCAACAACGCAACATGGCGCCAGCCAACTTCCGGTTCTCGTCTGAATGAGATCTGATGAGCTTCGCCAAAGGTCAATCCTACAATATATTTATTTATTTATTTCATTTACAAAATTATTGTAACCCCCCTATAAAAAGCATAGCAGCAATTTCAGATTAAAACAACAATTTTGCGAATCTCATTCAGGCAAGAAGAATATGGCGGCGCCTCTTAATGTACCCCTTTCACATCTGTCTCGTCTCTGCTCTCGCCTGAATGAGATTCATGAAATTGTTGTTTTAATTCGAAATTGCTGTCATGCCCTTTGTAGGGGGTTACAATAATTTTGTAATTAAAATAAATAAGTAATAGTTATTGGTTAAAATCGAGCGGTTATCGATTTTTAACCAACGGGTGCGATTATTGGCCGGCTCGAGTATGCAAATAGGTCGAGGGCGGAGCCCGAGGCCATTTGCATACGAGAACCGGACAATAATCGCACCCGTTGGTTAAAAATCGATAACCGATCGATTTTAAACAATAACTTATTTAAATCACGGTTGGGACGTCAAGCTAATTCTTATTTAATTAAAACGTTTCGTGTTTGTGAAAATTGCTTCAAGAAATACGGTAATACCTTATGTCAAATCAGTGAAGGTCATTCCATTTTAATTTGTGGAGGGGGAGTGGGTGTTGGACGATTCCTTTGGCAGGTAGACAGACTGTAGGCTACACTCAAGTTTCTGGAAGGTGGGTGGGAGTTAGACGACGCGTCGTTTCGCAAAGTTTAGCTTGTAAGCTAGCTCGCTCGCTCTGTTCGGAAAGAATAAACTTCGATATGTGATGAAGCAGGGATAGAAGGACATTGTGCCGACATTCTCGCAAGGTAAGTAATTCTTTTTGTTCGTTTGTAGTTTGAGAACTGTAAAAAAATCCAGTAATACCCTAATAGGTGAATCGGTAGGAATGAAGGTCATTCCATTTTAGGTTGTGGAGGGGGGGGGGGGGAGAGAAGAGTTAGACGGAGGGAATAAACTTGGAATTGGCCAGCCAGACATGTGAGCGTTAGCAGGTAAAGGATTTCATTTGGGATATCCCGGCAAGTTAAGTAATTCCTTTTGTACGTTTTCATAGCGTTACGGTTTTAACGTTGTATAATTTTGGTTGTGGTGTGTGCGTTCCCATCGCGTGATCCGGAAGTGTCAAAAGTGTTGAGTTATCGACAAAAGTGTGGATTATCGGTAAAAGTGTGGGGTAACTTGATAACCCACACTTTTTGCGATGACGCACACTTCCGCTCACGGTTAACGGGATTTAACCTACGGAAATTTAGCGTGGCGTTGAGTTAGCGTGACGTCACAGCCGTGGTTTAAATAAATATATTGTAGGATTACCATGTTGCGGTTTACATATATCATTCTAGAATACACGTCCAATAATTCATCATTTCTGTCGTAATTGTGCAATTCAGGTAAATATGTATTAAGCAGGTTACCAAATATGTGAAAATACTGTATATCTTAAAAATTATGCAAAAATCAATTTCTAAAATCGAACAGCTATTGGAAAACTAGTGCAAACTTTTTTCCTGTGCTAGGATAATTTGCAAAGAGTATCACAGTGTAACCGTAGCCATGCGTGATTTTCCCTAATGTTTGTTGGTTCTCAAACATTGTGTACCCCATGCCAATCATTGTGGCGGCTGCCATCCCATAATCTCAAAGCGGAGGTATCGATGCTGGCTGCGCCTTAAGCCGTGAATCTGCTAGTCCGGCAAACACAGTTTACCATATATCGTCCTAGCTCCTTCTCGCAACATGGCCGTCTCCTTCGTTTAATACTTAAGTAAGTTTCTTAAGCGGTAAATGGCGTATTGGTGTTTCTTGTCCTACCAAAATTATCGTTCTTCTTTCGTAACGAAGGCAAAAATCGTAACGGGAACGATCGTGGATTGTCCAAAGCATCTTTCACGAACCAATCCTTAATTTTAAAATGGGTGACAATGAGGATTCGCCAATCAAACAATTTTTGGGGAACATTCCTGCTGTAAATAATGTAAATATTATTGGCGAAAACGGCAATTCCGCCGTGAGTAACGCTAACAATCACGATGTTGTCCTTAACGAAAGTGACGTCACTGGTGCAGGCGCTAGCCAAGAAGCAACGCATGATGGCACTCCAAACGCTGTGGATACGCAAAATCCCAGCAACTTGGAAATTTATGTCAATGGTAATGACGCATCCCAATTTTAGACACGATGAAAGCTTGGTGCAAAATAAATAATGATGAATTAGCAACATCAGTATCTAAGCTAATGTTAAAGCATATGGAGCAGTCCAGTAATTATATGCAGGCAATGCTAAGCAATCATTTAGTGAGAATCCAAAAACAAACTTTGGAGTCTAATCAAAAAATGCAAGCAATACAAGCAGAACAAGCTGCAACTTAAAGCTTCAATGACACTAATTGAGAAAGTATGTTCAAGTATGGGGAGTAGGAGTAGTGCCAGCTGCCGGAGGCAGAAAATTATTTTTTGAATGGACTATCAAAAGGTGAAAAATTGAGAAATCCTTTACTCAGTTTTATTCCAAACGACTAGGCCTAGAGGTATTATTGCCAATAACTTCCACATTTTAAAGCAACAACATGCTCCAGTTTTTTTTAATTTTGGAGCGTCGAAAGGTACAAAAATGGAGAAACCATTTATTCAGTTTTGTCCAAAAGTGAGGTGTGTTGGAGAAAAGCGTCCACATTTGAAATCGAGAAGCTCCCTGTTCATTTTTTTTTCTCCCTTGAGTCAGGGGCTCTTAAGGTAATAGCCCCCCTCTCCCCCGGTAGGTTCTACGGCCGTACTGGCGCCGTGCCGACCCATGCCCGGCCAGTTAGCCGAAGCAGAGTCAGCAGCCCCGCGCATTGCAGCAGAAAAGTCATGAATGAGCCGCATGGGCGTGGCATTACGGCTACCGTATATTCCCGACGTGGGTAAAATAAAACAGTTTGATGAGCACGATGTAGTATATCTGCCATGTAGTCCATTTTTCGTGTCTGTGTGTGTCAGGGGGTGGACGGATAATCGTTGTGCTGCTTGCTAGCTCGCTAACCAGACTATTGTTTTACAGGCGATGTATTAGAAACGAATGCGACAAGTTTCGGCGTTATAAAACCAACGATTATCTCCCCCCAGCCCACCCCCATTTTCGCACAAAAAAATTCTTTTTATAACAAAAGAGCAAAACCTTTTCCCACTAAAAAGGGAGTAGTAATTTTTTTACTACCATAAAACGTAGAAAAAAAAAAGCTTGATTCAAGTGGCCCCCAGCCAGTTGGCCGCCCACCGGCCAATGGCCGTTGGGGCACTAT